>VOMN01099231.1:0-12444 GCA_014899125.1 Orchestia grillus
TTCGTTCCCCAAAAACATTATTTTTTAACATATTCCTAAAAAAACATCATTTTTTAACATATTCCTAATTTCGTCACAAGGAGCCCTGAACTCTGTAGAGCCAGTGTCTCCTCAGCTGCGCAGGGAGGGGGCTCAGTCGAGCTCTTGGCGGATGACAGCGAGTCTGATTTGTAGAGTGCGATAACTTGTCCCCAATGTGCCTTATTCTCTCAATCGTCGGATTAGGGAAAACGCTTCGAGATCTGTTGTACTGTCATCGTCTTGAGGGCGAATGGGGTGAACATCGGGCAAGGGTGTGTGTATCGCGCTCTCGACTTGGACCCATTTCTCCAAAGCACATGTGGGACTTTGTATTCTTCGCAACCCCGTGCAAGAATACGTTTGTAGTGAGAACTCGTTTTCAGTTGTGACCTTCATGATGGATTTCCCGTGACCTTAGCTTCAGAGCGCTGTATTCGTTGGCAGTGTCTCTGGTAGAGCGTCCCACACGGCGACCCTCTGCGCTGGCTTAATTATGCCCCGTTAATTATTTGTTACTGGTTGCATTTTACCATATTATTGTTTGCTCTGCACAGGTTCAGGTTGATTTGTACTGAATTCTTGTTATAGGTTGAATTATGCAATTTTTTTTTACTTTACTGAGGTGTTTTTTGTTGTTGTTTCAACTTTGGTGTCATTTTTTTATTAAATTTTGCCAACTTATTTTTTTTGTTCTGAACAGCTTGAAGTTTACTGATTTTTCACATACAGGTCGAACTTGCCCCGCCTGAGCCTACCCCTGCGGTGGAGCCCGCCCCTGCCGCCGGCTTGCCTGGCGCCGACCCCGACGAGCCCAAGAAGAAGAAGTACGCCAAGGAAGCGTGGCCCGGCAAAAAGCCAGCGCCGGCGCTGCTCGTGTAGACCCAAGCGACTTGGCGGGGTCCCTCTCACTCTGCGCTCCAATAAATGCCCTGCAGGGAGTCGTCCTCTCGGTCGGCGTAGCTTCTCTCCTGGCAGTTCCTGTCTCGGAAGTGCAGTGGATGCAACTGGGCAGCATGCTTCCATGTTTGGGGCTCAAGCAACAGATATGTGCTGTGGCTTCGCTGGGGTATTCCAGGGGCCGGTGGAGCGCCGTGGTTCACGAGTCCTGAGTCACCAAAATGCTTTTTGAGACCCTAGACAGTATTTCAGGAACTCGTGCTCTGCATCAGTTATTCACAGAGGTCTCAAACCGCACCGGCATTCTGATTAATTTGTAGCTAACATTCGTTATTCGCGAATTCGGACCCCTTACTGCCGAGAAAGCGCACTGATACGGGCGCAATACGATGCAGCTCTGGTTTCGGTCTGGGAAGTACGCAAAACGAACTGATAAATTCCTTGGTTTAATAAATACGGTATGAAAAAAGAACAAAAGTTTGTTTGCCTGGAAGAAAGTAGAGAAAAGTGGCATTATGTGTACATTTAGAAGTACATATACTTTCGTTCGTTCTTTGATTTATTTGTTTTCATTGAACCAACAAATGCGTGAAATCATGTAGCGGCATCGTACGCGTGGGGTTGGGAAGCTGTACATTCTTCTCAGAAAGCGCAGTGTTGATAGTGTTTTTTTCAATTGTGCACCATTTCTTAATCCCTCCAAGTTGGCCAATTTTAATGACAAAAACTCTTTTGAGAAGTAATATGTGCCGTTTATTTACCTAATTTCTCCCACTAGCCCAGAACTGGCTGTGTTAGGTTCTGGTTTACTCATTTTTTAGCTTATTTAAAGTCTTACGTTACGATTTTACGCCTGACCGTTAAGGTTTCATGGGACTGCTCTAACCTGAGCCTGTATACGGGGCGGGCCACAAAGTTTCTTTTTTTCAAATACTTATAACTCCGTAACGAATACCAGTAGAAACTTATATATGGTTTCATTTTCACCGCCATTCAATGTATTTTCGTCAGGTTAAACTATTCTGAATTTATAGGAATAGTTTACGAACAGATGAACGATAAGCGAGTCTTTTTTTTTTGCCATTGCACGAGGGCAATTCTTAAGACTCAATCTATGTTTTAATTTTAAAAAGTAGTAAATGTGTTGTATAGAAAAGAAAAAAAATGATCAGAGACTTTTTAAATCCAAGTATTGTTGTTTTTCTCGAACACAAGAATTTACGGTTTCCATTATAACCAATAACTTCCGTTGTTTTCGAGGCACTTTAGACATCAGGCTCGCGTTTCTAGCATTTGAATCATGCGATAACGCAATTCTTCAAGGTTTAAGTAAAAAGTAAAAATTTTAATTTGAAAAATATTTTCATTTTGCTTTTGTTATGCGATACAGTTATTACTTTTATTAATTGAAAACATAGATTGTTTGTGTCTAAAGAATTTTCCTCGCGCAGTGACGAAAAAACGGACTCTCATTTACCGTTCATCTGTTCTTGAACTATTCCTTCCAATGCAGAATGGTCTATTCTGATATAAGTACATTGAATGGCGGTGAAAATGACACCATTTGAAAGTTTCTACGGCCATTAGTTACAGAGTTATAAGTATTTGAAGAAAAGGAATTTTTTTTGTGGCTCGTAATGTAGACGGGTCATTTATAACACTTTTATCAGTTTATGCCGTGGATCTCTTTTTTATAACATATCTTGGACTCAGTTCGAATTATCAGAACAAACAATGAGAACAAGTTCAGTTAAAGCTCAGTGTTCATGTACTTCTTTTCTACGATTTGGCTTTCAACGACTGTTTCGTCGGAAGAAAATGTTCGCATGGTCAGTTGGAGCAAAATTGAGGTCTCTTGTGCGGAATATTGCTGCAGCTTTTGCATATTCGGGTCCTGTGCGACTTTTCCCCGAAGAAATAGTCACGACGAGCCATGTTTTTCTGTGTGAATTTTACTCGTGGAACTCGTAGTTGCGTGCCCTGCTCTGCGTGCCCACCCGCAGTCGAGCAGCAATATTAGTGATTAAATATTGTGGGTGTGCGGAAGGTAATTGCTGAGTTTTCTCCCTTGTAATATTCAGTGACCGACCACCTCAAGTACAAGGTCAAGTGGGCGGGGAAACTGTACAAAATAGCGAGTACTGCACCGCTTGCACGTGACGGTGTATCACGCCGAATAATTATTTAGGTAATTAACCGTATCAACTTGTGGCCATCACGTATTTTTGTGAGTTTAAGCATGCATAACGGATTTTGATAAATAAGCGACTGAAACGATAAAAACAAATCCTACAGCCTCCTGAGCTACGGATTCGAGGTCTGATCGTGACTTCAGTGAGGCTGGAAGGGGAAATCAAATGTGCATGCAAACTTTCTAAGTTGTGTTTACTGAGTCAGTGTAATGTAAAAGGAAAATAAATGTCACGACTTTAATATATCTAACACTGTGAAGGGAACCCGATAGTTCATAGGATCTCAGAGGCGGCTTTTGTATGTGATAAAGAACGTTCTGATGCCCGTGCGTGAAGGTTTATGATTGTAAGTGGGACTGCTACTCTTCTGTACTCTTCTTCCTCCTCTGATGAGGCGCAGTGGGTGATCACAGGATGGTGACCGTAGAATGCAGGTGATAGTAATATTTCCTGTTTTTTGACTTGTCTTGCCCTTCTATTTCACGTCTACTCTGGTGCCTGTGAGTGATTGTGGCTGGTGACTTGGACTCAGATAGAAACCTAAGAATAGGCCGCTTAGCTCGTTTTTTGTGGCCAGATCGTTTTCCACTTTTTTGAACGCTGAACGTACCTCTGCAGACGAGATGAAGCCTATTTCTGATGTACATTCTGATGCATTGACACCTCTGCCCCGTGAGCTACGGGCTGCGAGGTCTCGAGAGGGTGTCCGGTGTCACGGCGCACCTACGGAGACTCACAATCGTGTCGCGTTCCCCTCAGAGCCCCCGCCATTGTGTCACTCGTGTATCCTATTAAAAAATCTGCTCCCCCACCCCAGCCCACCAACATGCCAGGACCGGAACTGATTGATCGATTTTTCGAAAATTTTGCATTGGTTCAAACTTTCAATGGGGAGATTTGTATGAAGGTATTTTGACTGGTACAGGACGTTGCCAGCAGCATCGTAGAAGACCCTTGTGCTCCCTTAGTTCTTTCTCATGTCAGTGCTGCTGGTGGGGGGGGAGGGGGAGGGTTTCAAGTGCGCAAGAACGAATGTCTCGAAAAAATTTAACAAAAGAAGCTTTGTCTTGTGTATAAGCGAGAACAAGTCAAGCGCGTGTATATTTTCATGTGAATGTTTGTATTAAGTGCTAAAATTTTCTACTGAAATGAAGAGTGTTTCGTTCTCCTTACTCCTCGCTTTGCGATGACTCCAAAGAAAGGCCGATGTCAGTTCTGGGAAATTCATGACGTTTAATTTGTGTTGCAACATGTAAAGTTGCGAAAATTTTCCCTCAATTTCAATTGTTCATTGCAATTATAAGTTGCATATTTTTACGCCAAATTTTAGCCGTTTCTGAAAAAGTGTGAGCTGGTGCATATTTGGGATGTGTTTTAGGGCGTGCTGAATTCGTTCCATTTTGTAAGTCATGAAGAATAATTTTACTATGTATTGAACTATTGTTTTTACATCCGTTCAAAATTAGCTTCATGATGTCGGTATGAAAACTGTCCAGCTTTGTCACTCTGAATTAGAATAATTTGAATCTTTTTGGGTGCTTTGTAATGATAGTTCTTCATATTAAGTTGTGTAATTATTTTTATAAGTAATGACTTATCAATACTAATTAGGAAGATTACCTTACGGGGTGCTAGCGCCCTTGCTCTAATCGCAACACAAAGCTCAACTGAGGACAAATTAGACACTTTAGTGTCACGCTCCCTCAGACAACAGCGGTGCGGTTGCGCGGGCGCCAGTGATGAGCAGGAACTTACTGCCTCAACGCTGCCCGCTCCTGACGCGCTGCTCAGGCAGCCGTGCGCTGTCTGACTGACGCGTCGGACTCAGACGGCCTCGCTGTAGCTGTCAAACAAATCTTGTTGGTGTAAAAAGTATGTTGTTTCCTAGGAGAGCGCCCTAACATGTCAGCTAAATTTTGTGTCAGAGACGCACCAAGTTAAATGATTGTGAAGTAATGTCATTGTTTACACCATTGAGATGGATTTCAGTAATGAAGTGAAGAAAGCAATGGCGCTAGCATAGAGGGAAAAGCCGCACCCCTCGGGTCCTGGAGTTGCGACTTGGCTGCTGGGGTATTTGTGTGGCCGTCCGGTGTCTGCTGGGGTATTTGTGTGGCCGTCTGGTGTCTGCTGGGGTATATTGTGTGACCGTCTGGTGTCTGCTGGGGTATTTTGTGTGGCCGTCTGGTGTCTGCTGGGGTATATTGTGTGGCCGTCTGGTGTCTGCTGGGGTATTTTGTTCAGATGTTTTTGGATATCTACTGAGATATCTGTAGGGATTCAATATCACTATGTTTTACAGTCTACTTGCATCATCTCTGCAGTATTGTAATGAAATAAATTTTTCGTTCGTCCAGATATATTACCATGAAGGCGCTGTATAGAATACGAGATGTAGGACGAATATTTCATGTCCAAATCGGTAAGGGATATTTTTTGATCACATTTGTTTCTTGAAATACTGAAGTAGTCCCTCATACCCTGACCCTACTCTTTAATGATGTTTTTATGTTCGCCTAGATTGTACACAAAGGTTTTGAAATCATTACATGTGGAAGAATATGGTCTGGTTTAGGAAACACGGGCTCATCGGTGTAAACGACTGGTCAGCTTCAGGGCGCAACTGACGGTATTTTAAGTGTCAAAGATAAATCATTGATAACACCACTCAGATCGGCCACGCTGATTTATACGTGTAACCTACCGTACTTAATTTCGGTTTTGCAACTAGGCTCTTTTCCATCATACCTCCCGACAGCAATAAGATTCATATCTTGATTGAGATTGCAGGATTTTCGTAGGAAAAAGTATTTATTTGCACAAAATTGGCGTACGTTATGAAATTAAGTTTCAAATGCCTTATAATTACTGCCGCGTGAGTGATGTGGGGCTTAGGCGACATTCCCTGAGGGAAGCACTCCATGATTCCGCGAAGTTCCGTCTGCGCAGCCAGGGGTGGAGCCCTGACCCCGCGTGACAGCGGAGTACCTACCGCTGCGCCGTAGAGCGTCCGTAACGCACTCCTCACCGGACTGAGTTCTTCCGCTGTTTGGACAGTGAATCTGTGCCATTTGTTGCGTACTCGTTGTACTGGAACCTAATTTGTCGGCTCTTCTTAATTTTGGTCTGAAATATTTTGCGACGTCATTTTATAAAGAGCCGTGTTATAGCAATAAATTACTGTAATTTATTAGAATAAAACACTGATTTGAAGTTCAATTTAGTATAGGAATTATTGAAACGATTTTTTTGCAGCAAACATTTGCTACACAGGTCCATTTTGGATGTCTCTTTGACTATTTTGCTGCGATAAAAAAATCGACATTTTAAATCAATAAAGCAGTTCAAATTTAACTTTTGGCTTAATTTATGGTGCGGTGCTTTGGTCTGGTGCGTTCTGGAACGTGTCCCGTGCCGGGCATTTCTGTTTTCTTGTCGTTTAGTTGAAATGTGATCATCTTTAGCATATCCATAATAATAAGAGTAGTAAAAAGGATAGCAGTGCTTTAGTTAATCAGATTACCTCGCACCGAAAAAGAAGGGACCATTTGGCGTTGACTTGGGCGAACGAGGAATGTATGCACAAGGTGTGTTCCTGCACACGAAATAGCGTGTTAAGAAAGAGAAAGAACAGATAAAAAATCATCAGCAAAGAAGGCATGAAAATGGAAAGAAGCAAAGTGGGCATAAAAGATAGAAGTCCCGAAAGCTTTGCTACAGTTAAGGTACCTTAACAGTGTCCCCGTGGGGATGCCAGTCCCCATAGCGCAAGCTAGATAAACCTAACAACCAAACAGCTTATAGCTTTTACTGCACCACGTTTGCTGCCCACTGGGGTTGCAGGATGGGTATGGCGCTCTGCCGTGAATGGGTGGGCAGCTGAACCCCCATGGCTCGGTTACTCTCTAAATCTCTGAAGCCTCTTCTCGGAATAAGGAAAATAGCGTGCTGCGACCTTGTCTCTTTCTGGCGTTGGAGCTCTTCCCAGACCTGAAACCGCGAAAAGTACAGGAATCAAGTGAAAAGGAATGAGAAAATCGTCCAGAGTGTGTCATTTTCACTCTCTGGGAAACTTTGAACCTATTCAACTTTTAAGCTTTGAAGAGACGTTTGTGTCTTTCGATACACGCTAGAAGATTCTGAGGTGCCACTTACTTATCTGCTGCATTTTGGTTCTGATGGTCTTTATTGAACGGCTGTCCTTGAGAACAAAATTATCTCTGTGATGATGTAAACAGTTGATAGCTTCGAAATTGTGAGACGTACAGCGCGACATGATCTAGTCACTAAAGCGCTGGAAAATAACCACTACCACTATGGCCTATCCTTTGCTCCCTGAGGGAAATATTCATATAATAATCATAATAGCTAGAGAATTTTCAGTATTTTATTGCCTAACTTAAGCTCTATGTGTTCGCAGCAAGAAGGCTGAGCGTGTCGGCAGGGGCAGGTGGAGAGGCGGACGGCCCGCCCCCTCCTGGCCAGGCTGCGCCCAAGCCGCCCCGCACACCCGGAGGTGAGCCCGTGGGAGTGAAGGTGCGAAGGTGGGGCTAAACGCTCTGGCACGTGTGTTTGTCCCATGAAAGCGAAAGCATAGGAAATTCACTGAAGTACTTTTGTTCATGGTTTTATTTCGTTCGTGTAAAACTCAACCCCTGAGTTTCAACGTTAGTTACGTTTGTCTTCTGCATGTTATGAGGACTGGCGTGCCCGAGGGAGCACTCTTAAGCTACATCAGCTTTTGTTATGCCTTCGGGACTTTTTTCTTTCCATTTTCATGCCTTCTCTGATCATCTTTTATTTTTTTCCATTTTTAGATCTTCGCTACCTCTTCTTTCGTCTTCCCTTTCTCTTCATTCAGTAGCTATGAAAGATCCTGTATAGAAACATTGAGAAACGTATAGGAACACACCTTCTGAATAGATCCTCCTTTCTCTTTAGTTTTTACTAAATGATCCCTTCTCGTTGTGCGCTAGTCACAATCATATGGCTTGGGAGCTTTACACTAATAATATTCACTCCTGTGATGCCATTTAACCTGTATGATATTGATTGAGATCCAGCTGTATTCTTCGAGATTCATCAATATTATCTTCATAGTTTCGACACTAACATATTTGCAGAGCTGCAACTTTACAATTTTCGAGTTCGTCGAATGAACTTCGTTGATATTCAGCTACATTAGTTTCATAGAGTTGGAATTTTACTCCAACTCCATTCTAGGCTAAACTAACGATTATATTAGTAACCGTTTCATATTTATGGGACAAGTAGTGAGCGCGTCGGTCCAATGGTGTGCGCCCTCCCGGGCTGCGTCCTCCGCCCCACAAGGGCCAGGTCCGTCCCTCCAACGTAGAGCGGGCTCTAAGTTTTTTCAAGCACTAAAGTAAATTCCGAAATAAATTATAAATCTTCAGTATAAGTGAAAACACAAAGCATGCAAAATGTGCCTTATTGATCGTCGTTTTTCGTAAATGTCAACTTCTACTTTCTACAAGAACATAGTTCAGATACAGCAGTCAAGCGGCGCGATAGACAGAGGCAGCGTGTTATAGCCCAATTCCAGCAAAGTTTAAGCTTCCAGGATAAAGCACGACGATTGATCCTTTGCCACTTGAAGATAGGGTAATAATAGGATGAACAGTTGCAGCGTGTGTTATGTTTTAATTAAATTTTATTTTCTGACGTCTCCTGTGCTGGTCTCGACCTGCATGATTCCTTGCTATAAACATTTTGCAAGCACCAAAGACCCTTCAATTCATGGAAATGTTTAAGTTCAAGATTTCAACAATCCTCTCATTAGTGAAGCTATTCCTGTTTTTGCAAATTGAACTGAATAGTTGAAAATTATCAAAGTCTGTAATCTTAATTCATGCCACATTCCAACTTAACATCCCAGGCAAACTAGACGGAGAAGAGACAACCTCACCCGCCACCGTGCACCCCTACCAGGAGAAAGAGCCCCTTCAGCCGCACCCCGACAACACCAACCCTCGGACGGGGGAGGTGGGAGGCCCTAGGGGCCCGGAGCCCACTCGCTACGGCGACTGGGAGCGCAAGGGCCGCGTCAGCGACTTCTGAGTGCCGGGACGGGCGTGCTGGACTGGTGAGCCCCTCCTCTCCAGGCTCTGTTGAGCCATTCTATCCTCAGTCGCGGATAGAATTTGTTTGTGCCGCACATAGAGACATCTGGCGGGATGTATTAATTTCACACACTTTTTGATAAAATGGAATATAAGGTATTTTCACATACCAAAAATATCGTCACAAAGCCATTTCGCCTTGAGCAAAATCATTCACGTATGTGTACTGAGAGCAAGACCCTAAATAATAGATAAATACCGAAATTAAGAGACGGATTGAAGTTACCCAGCACAAGCCGTTGATTCCCAAGTTAGGGCTTATAATAATAAAGCAAGTTTTCCACAACTGGAATGCCGGCTCATACCATAGATGTGTATAAGAATCTGCATCGTATTATCGTACGAGTAACTCCACGATGGCTTAATTTCGTTAATAACTTGAAACTATGTTTTCATTCATGCTACACACAAGTATTGTTTCGAAAATATTGTTAATAAAAAATTTTCATTAAAACCTTTTCTTCTGTGGCGCCACCAGGGACCCAATGTCACGTAGCTGACGTGGCGTCAGCAGCAGAACGCCATCAAGTTGCGGACGTGGCCACTGTAGCAGCAAGCCACACCCCGTGACTGTTACGGCAAGTGTGGCAGGACGCCACACTCCGTAGCTGACGTGGCAGCAGCAGGACGACACGACCCGTACTGACCTGGCGTCGGCTGCAGGACGCTACGCTCCGCAACTGACGTAACCCACGTATAATGATATGCCCCACAGCTGATGCGGCGGCCACACGCCAAAAATCTTGTACATTTCTACAGAAATATGTTACTAGTCGAAATAGTCGTTGGTACATAGCTACAAGTTGTTACAATATGAAGTTGAGAAAGTCATACCATGTTACCTGGTTTGTTTATCCTTAGCGATATTTAAATTGATAGCTGGTACTCCAATGGAAGAAAAATCATACCATTCACATCGAACCCACCTGCGGGAACGTTTTCTAGACATCGCTGATCAACTGCGAGAAAGAACGAGTGCAATAGAAACTGCAGCGCCTACCTGCCACTTAGCACTACACCCACAACAGACTTGGAAGTGTGAGCTGCCCATTACACTAGGGAGCGCCCACTACACTCGCACGTCGCGCCTGTCCAACGTCCCCTTGAGAGGAAGTCTTAAGCAAGGGACAACTTCACAGAAGTGAAAGTGGATGACCATGTCAACATGGGGCTCACTTTACCAAACCAATAAGACCAGATTGTATCGCCAAGTTCGTTTCCCAGTTCATTCGGAAATTTATCTCCTCGTGATCAGTTTTAATTGCAATAAGACTTGATACTCGCAAGCTTCTCTGCACCCAAGCGTTATTGGAAGAAGCACAGCAAGTGCACATACCATGAAAATTATAAATTGGTCATACATGTATGAGCAACGTCAACATAACGGCACATAAGGAGGATAAAACGGAAGCTTCCATTTATGGAACGCAAAGACACTGGACTCGACAGGCGTAGCTGAAGGGTCCTTTGCACGATCAGTCAGTGACGGAGGGCGCCAATTTACCTTCATACGTGTGTGTACCAAAAAGTCGCCCCTGGTTTGAAGCTGCTCGCCAACGTGCTCTGATGCGTCGTCGGAAGAGGACCTTTCAAAGAGGCCCCTCTCGAGAGCGTCCCTTGATTGCATTAGCGCGAGGATAAATTTTGCTAGCAGACCAATCCTAGGAGAAAAAATTTAACCATCTACATGATAAAACTATAATCTTACTACCTCCCAATAACATCGGCGTGCCCAATAACAACCTTTATAGCCCATAAGAATGCTGATTACCCAACCCGCTTACTAAAAGAAATGGAATGTGGTACGAAAAGTACAACCAAAAGTCCGTGCACGGCCCTCTTCCTCATGTCGTAGCCGACGAACGTAAGGCCGTTAAGAATCGGACGCGCTTTCTTCGCCCATAGCTACCTAACGGAGCGTCGCGTAGAATTCTTTTGAACGGGCTGTCTTGTCCACTTCACTGTACAGCACTTCCTGAGCGTCCAAACAATGATAACACGATGTCGTGCTTCCCGAACCTCCAGAAAAATGATCGTAATCAATGGCTGTTTCAAATGATAGCTGAACGCTCAGACAAAAGGTTCTGCACTGGGCCTCCAAAGAGATAACCTAGAAATGTGCAACTTCTCCAAAATGTAGAGAGATCGCGGCCGAGCGCGCTACGCTGCTGCCCAGTGACGTTACAGCGCAGGGGAAGGGAAGCGCTCGCCCGTAACGGAGCAGCTGACCCCCAGAGGTGCGACACACGTGGAAGTTCCGACATCGAGACCCCGAAGAGATAACTAGAAATCTTCGACTCTTGGCCCAAGTGGTGACGTCGGCGGAAAGCGATTTTGTTCTTTTCCAATGGCTAGTCCTCGTCTAAGACCTTAAAATGTAAAGAACGAGTAACGCTTTCTTTGTGTTTGTTTGATAGAGAACTTTTCAACTTCTTCACCTCTTGAGCTTCGTAACAGAATTTGTGTATTCGGTGTGAGGTGGGCAGCACATCCTAAAACACCAGAATAAATGGCTTACCACTACTTACTTGCCTGTTTGGAACCGTACACACTGTACAGTAATAACAGGTTAGAAATTCAGAACTCGTCTAATTAAATCTTTTTTTTTCTATCGTATTTCGGTTACGGTTCGTCGGAACTTGAATAAACCTATTTCTTTAGCTTTCACAAATGAGAATTAATTGTTAGGGTTGTAAAAAAGACGAATAGTGACACCCCGGGGTTGGAGTGATCTAGTAGTGCAGAAATGCCGCCATTTTTTGGCGCGGCCTATTTGATTCGCTATGGGAAACATTTTGGACGGAAGCTCCCCTTGCCGACATGCTTGCACCACGACGGTCGACGCCCGACTACGCGACTAGAGAACTCTGTAAGACAGGCAGTGAGGCAAATATGATCGTACCATCAATCCCTTGACCGTCACTGAGACTGCAGAACAGAGAAAAAAAGAGCAGTCGGTGTGCACTTAGGAGGGACTTCGGTATTGATTGATTTTGCGAAAGGTCAAATCTACGAGTTCGTCAAATACAAACTCTACGAGAACGGAAGTGTCTGAGAGTTGTTGTCGAGAGGTAAAGATCAGCGGAATCAGTTTTCAGGAAACTGGCGCGTTAGGAGACGAGCGAAGATGGCTCTTGCAGGCTTAAAGATCCTGTAGTGACCACTACATGACGAAGAAACCGACTGCATCG
>VOMN01099235.1:0-19163 GCA_014899125.1 Orchestia grillus
TATCTGATGTAAATTACTTGTGGTAAATAAATGTTTCCACATGCGTCTGTTTACGTAAATGGAACAAAAATGAAGCCAAAACACGGTAAGGAACTCTTATTCTAACAACAGCGGCATGATAACAGAGTGGGTTTAGGCAAAAAGCACTTTCTACTGAAAGTTGCCTTTAATGCAAAACCACAATGTTAAAATTTCATCGAAAATTTTGCACAAAAATAGCACATTTGTGTACTATCTCAAAGCAACACACTTGTGTACTTGTTAATTGAGAAAGAATTACAGATGTAAACGTATTTTCAATGACCCGCCAACCCCCTTCTTCATTTGACAAACGATGACTTCATTTCACAAACGGTCCTGCATGGGAGTCTATCAAACAACCATTTTCAATCTCTCACAATTAATTAAAAATAAAAACACTTTGTGAGAGCCATCGATCTTGCATAGCCTTTGCATCAACAGCATAATCACACAAGAGAAATCGATGAAATGAGAAATTAGCAAAGTAAGTATTAGTCGTCAGACATGAACACAGTTTTGCAGCCCAACTTAGCCCAGCCGTGAAAACTCACATCGAAGTAGAGCCCCTTCATGACGATGTCGTAGGCCTTTACCGAGAAGAGCTTGATGGTCTTGGAGCGTCTGTAGTGGGACAGCGTGTGGTACGCTCTGTTGTACATGCCGGCCATCACCTGCGTCACGCAAGGACAAAATTATGAGCTTCCCAGGTAATACAAGGGCCGGGTGTAGCAAAAATGTCATACCACAGTTTAATGGTTCATAAGTGTTAATAACCATAGTGTAATTTCTTTTAACTGTTTTATACAAACAAGATTCAGGTACTTACTTGCAACTTAGTTTAACAATGTTTAATGATTACCGATGAATCATTGTGAGGTAAAACTTTTTCGCAACATCCTGTGCATGAAGACAATAAACGTCCAAAGCTACTTTCTTGAGAGATAATGAGCATTCACAGTAAATTTTAGGCTATAATCCTGGATTGGTAACATGAAACTGCACAAATATTATGCAGTTCAATTTCATTAGTCGCTTTATTTGTAGAAAAGCTCTGTAGACTCCGATTAAGTTACTAACTTTATGGAGTACTAGAATATGAATGGACAGCAACAAAACAAGGGTGAAGAGAAGGCAAACTTCCACTTGAAAATTATTCTGCATTATAACAAATAAAAATTGAGACAATCCATCCAAACAATAAATACTACAATTCTTTCAATAAAATTTAGAGAGCTTTCAGTGTTTTAATGGATTTTTAATTTTGTAACTTGAGTTATTAAAAAAAATACATCAAGAAGTTCATGCAACTTCTCGACAATGGAAGCGACAAACTCGACACGTTAATACTGAGGTACAATGTCAGCAGCTATAGACCGCGTGATAAAGCCATCTGAAGAGATGGCAAGAGCACTCGTCGGACATGAGGTGAGAATGCGAGTGGGCCAATAAGCCTGAAGAGTTAAGACGAGTCTTGGAATAGTCATGTCTCAAAATAACTCTGGGCTGAAGTGACGACCCAAGAAGTAGGACGTTGTTTAACTTATTGTTTTCTAAAGGATTCAATTGAGTCCTATCGTGCCAACATGAATGGATCTGTCGGATGAACTTCATTAAAACATTACCTTGAACTTAGTCGAATTAGTTGCGAACAAAAATGATCTGAGAACTGGAAAAGTTAGCGATATAGCAAAGTAAAAGAGCGCCAACGTATCTCAGAGTATCCGAAACAGAAGTTAATTATTACAATAATCAAGGCGTAAGATGACAAGATTTAATTTCAAATAAAACAAGACAAACTAACAAGGTGCAAATCCTGAAGGTACTTTAGTCGGGCACATACATACAATAAAATTATCCAGGCTGTAAATGTGAGAAGACCTTGACATTCCAGAGTTATTGAATTTCAAGTCCCGAACTACCAAATCCATAATTAACGAATCTCTCACATCTGACAAAATGACTTAGATTCTTTCAACTGTCACGACCAGGAAATCTAACTTCCCAACTACGATTACATAAATGATTCTAGGTTTCGATTCATGTGAAAAAGTTTAAATTCTTGATAAAAATCAAGTGTCATTCCCGACTTACACAAACTGTGAGGTAAGCTTCAAGATCCGAGTTAAATTTGGCCTGCCTGTGGTCGTTACGCAAGGCCTGAATGTGTTCCTCCATAGCAGCCTTTTTCTTGCTTTTCTTTGTCTTGTTCTTCTTCTTTGCTGTCGTGAGCTTGGCAGACTTTTCAGATACTGCATCCTGCACCTCTGATATGTAGAATAATTTTACTTAGCCTGGTCCATCTACAAAAGTCATTCTAAGTCCAGAGCAAAAACAGGTTTCACTAAGCATTGAAAATCAGTAAGGAAAAAAGTCACAAGTACTAACCAACTTCTTACAAAATGAGGATTTTTTTAGTCCCAATTTCGGCACTATTCTTACAGTTAATGCCCCAATAGTTTGCTTACTGGGAATTTCTGTAAAATTAAGTTTTATTAGTGTGAAATCATCCCTCCCTGCTTCCTTTTCATCATATAACTTTGCGATATTGAATCTACTCTCATTTTTTTACCTTTGAGGTGTAAATCACACTTTTTAAAAAGCAGTTAAGTTTTAGTGTGCACGGTCATGTAGAACGAAACTAAAATTACCTTTGGAGCTCACATGTCATAATAAAATTAAACCTTTTCCAACATCAGCCTTACTAAGCAGCCTAGCTTAATTTACACTTCAAAATTACTTATCGTGCTGCACAGTTTACTAACACAGCTGCCCTGTGTCTACCAAAACCGTTCAAGAAATCAATCAGATGAAATATATCGACTCGAATTCGCACTGCCACACAGGACGAAAGTTCACTCAATATATAAATGTCTAATGAACTTTTCCAAAATCGTAGAATAAAGACTGATGGCAAGAGGAGTTTAACAACTACACAATGTGTACACTGAGCAGTTTCCTTGAACTTTGAGCTTCTTACGCATATGCTGAAAGAATCCAAGAACAATCAAAAATACCTTAGCCCAAATGTTATTGCTATTATATATTTGGTTAGTGAAGGCAACTTTAACTCAATTTGAATTGATGAAATGAGTGATGCCAATGCTATGACTAGTGCCTCAACCTACCAATCTAATTTGATTAATATGTGGTATGTATGGCCTAATGATCTGAATGTCATATCAAATGAGAAAATATAGTAAAACTTAAGTTAGAAAAATTAAAACTGAATGATTGTAAGGAGTTTATCTCAAATAATTACAATGTCCTCCAACTATATAAACTTAAATAGACCAAGATTAGAGAATTCACCTGTTTTATATAGAAGGTTTAGAGTTCACTATGCCAATTATACAGGGTGTGGCAAACGATTTGACATTTATTTGTTTTAAAAAAGTGAAATGATATTAAAAAAATTGACCGTATAATTTTCATTTTTTAAATGTATATATAGCGAAATTTTTCTTCATTTTGTTTCAGGTTAAATATACTTTTGTTCATTCTTAATTTTATTTAACTTTGATTACACCAACAAATGACTCAAACCATTTCGCCGCACCTTGAGTAATCATATTTTTAATTTGAGATTTGCCTTTTTATTTTTTGCCAGTTCTATACTAACAAAATGGTATGCATAACAAACAATAATCATGTGAAGCTCATCAGCAGAAAGTTGATGAAACCAGCAACTTAAAGCTGCAGTTTCTTACTAAAAGCTTACCAGTATCTGTTTTTTTGTTCTTCTTCTTCTTCTTCTTCGAATTTGTTTGTTTCTTGGAATGTTCAACAGTTGGACTCTCAATGGGAGCAGAAAGAGTAACTTTAGTCAATTTGGAAGCTTTTTGATATTTACTTGGAGGTGAGGGTACCCTAACAGAAGTGTTATTTAGTGTGTCATGATTCCAAATGGATCCACTCACACGCTCTTCTGATCGAGTTTGTGCATTTGAGCCTTGATCTATGAGAATATTTTTTGACCTTGTTTGCATGCTGTGATACTCATGAAATTTAATATGAGTGCTGTCATGTTCATGAGATTTAGTTTGAGAACTTGAAGATTCACGAGATTCAGTGCGTGTTTCATGATCTGCCTGCTGAGCATTTCCCAAGTCAACCTTATTAGATTTGTCAAGAGACCGAAGTGCCTCTGAAGAAGCCATGAGCCTAGAGTTAGCAGCTTGGAGTGAAGACTGCAGCCTGGACATTGCCTCCTTCAGGGTCCTCTTGTTGATCCTTGTGGCCCGAGGATGGCGCTCAGTCACTCGGGAAGGCCCAACTGCAAACAATGACAGACCATGCAATGCACAAGGAAATAAAAAACAGTGATTACTGATCAATGAGCCTGACTAATGCTAAATAAAGAGGAAAGTTTGAGTTAATATTGTATGCAAGTGTGAGGAAACAAAGTATTAATTGAAAATTAGTAGCAAAATAGAAAGTAAATTTGATATTGACAACAATTCTGCAGAAACACTGTGAAGGTAAAATTGTGAATATCATTCAATACACAAAAATTAAGTTAGCAAAGTTTGTATAAGCTCAGTGTGTATCAACTCGGTTATTGTGGAAACCTTGGTCACATAATTGAAAGTTCTAGTCATAAACTAGTCACTAATGAAGCTCATAATAAGTATTTAAGTAGGACCAATTGGATCAAATTTAAAATAGGAATAAAATGTACAGTTGTACTTAGAAAATCAATTTGTGCTCTAGCAAAATTCATTCCCGCTAAAAACTGAAATAATTAGCAGTTAAATTGCTAGTAAAAATACAATGACATTCAATCAAAATGAATCACTGACTTTTGGATGCACCTCTCAACATTGGTCAATTCAAATAATCAGCAGTAAAATCATACAGCATATGTACGTCCCCGTCTCCATGGTACGTCCCCGTCTTCACGGTGGATGGGGCCTATAAGAGATGATAACTGCATTTCTGAGGAGCCTTCAATAGGAATCTGTACGTCTGGCAATTTAGAGGAAAGTTGGGCGGTACACATAAGCAGGAAAAAGGAAGATCAGCTTTTATATAGAATAAAACAATACATGATTATAATCTTGAATTGATACGCACATAACTTACATTTCCCTTAACAACTTCTGCAAGCTCCTTAATTTAGCATTTTTCTTTCATGTAGTTAGCTTAGAAAACAATTTTGTCAACTATATATGATACAGTTTCATTATTAAATCATTATATAAATGTAAAAGGAATTTATACACATCTTTTCAGGCGACTCAAAGTTTTCATTTCAAAGGTAACATAAGAAATATGTCCAAGTTTTCTCTCATGAGGAATTTCAAGATTGTCCTCATCTCAAAATTTTAGGGTATATTAGTACTGCAAAAAATAGACTGTACATGGTTTTATCATTTTGCCACTGTAGTTTGGAAGCATAGACAAAAATATGAGGTGAACACCTAAGATACATTCCATTTTGTCATCAGGTGCATATTCCCTCTTATCAACACAATTTCATTCAATATTCCTATACACCTACTTTTGAGTGCATAGCTTGTATGTGGATTTACTAAATTTACATTAACAATTATATTTGTGCCATTTCTTTACATTTTCCACAGTTTTAGCAGTGAAAATTGGTAGTTCCTAAAATTATTCCACAACTCAACACAATAACAGGCAATATCAATATCAAGCATTCTAGACATAAACACACCTTCAATAAGATTTAGCTTCAGCTTGCCATTTCTCTTGTTAGGCTTGGACTTTGTGACTTTGCTCACTTGCTGCTCAGGAGCTGTGCCCTCAGGCTTGGCTGGCAGCTTGGCAAGGTTGGATGGAGTGTCTGAAAAAAAAAAAGATATTAAAGTGCACTACCTCACTCTACCAAGTTACAACTCAAAGATGTCCAGCCTATGGATGACATCCTACTAATTTCCTTCAAGGCAACAATCATCAAACAGCGGAATGCATCAGTACTCATCAGCAATATGAACAGTTAAGACAAGGTTTAAAAATAAAAAATGTTAACCTTCTACATGTACCTCATGCTTCAATGTTTAATATTTCAGAAAAATAAGAAGACACCTAGTAATATGTTGAAATATAGACATTCAAACATGCAAATTGNTCTTAATAACCCAAATCAACAATTTAGGTAAGCAAGTTCAACATTTTCACCATATATTGGCTTAGTAAATATTCAACTCAGTTTATTAAAACATAAAAAACTCCAGAATGAAAGCTTTTTTCTTACATTGAACTGGTTTAGAACAATTGATCTCATGATCAAATAAGACTAGTCCTTTTATTTATTTTTTATGTCATCTTGCTAAGTAAGGTCTGGGTCGAAAAATTTAAAAGGTCAGTAATAGTAGTACTAAGGATGCATTATCTTGCACCAAAAAAGTAGGGACCATTTAGTATGGACATAGGAGAACAAGGAATCTATGCAAAAGGTGTGTTCCCACACAAGATCCCTGTGCATAGAAACAGCAAGTCAAGAAGCAAGAGGAAGAAAAAATAAAGAACAATCAGCAAAGGAGGCATGAAAATGGAGAGAAGCAAAGGACATGAACAATAAAAGTCCTGAAGGCCTATCTATAACTGAGGTAACCTAACAGTGCCCCCTGGGGTGCCACAAATTGTTGGCACTGAATCCTTCAGATGACAAAATAGTTTTGCAGTTTTGCAAGGGCTTCAATGGTACGCATTCTGGATGTCATCGCAATTCAAACCAAAATGACTTGTACCCTTTTTTCATGAGCTGCAGACAATATGCCAATTGCATTTGATGCACTTCTAACAAGCAGAAAATCAAATTTCACCACTGTACAGTATTCGCAAATATTGACAATTTGAAAAAATTGAAACACTTGTTCATTAATTTGGTTATCAGTTTTGTACATCACAACTATCACCTACTGAGTTTATAAAAAATAATTCTTTATCAAATACAAATTTTAAACATTGTTTTTAAAACTTTTTATGCAAGCGTCATGAGTTGCCAAATGCTGGGGCTACTCAGGATGCTATTTTTTCCTTCATTACAAATCAAAGTCAGTAGCTAGAATTTTTATGGACAATTTGATAACCCATACAAAACCAACTAAATTACTTCACACTTGATGCAAAAATCATGAATAGTAAAAAGTTATCAACGAAATGCTTTCAAAATTATCCCAAGCAGTCTTGTGTGACTATCAACTGTGAGCAAAACACTCGCTGCAAATATAAAATGCAATAATTTAATTCATAGTTGTAAACCAACTGTGGATAAATGTGAGTCATAAAAAATAAGACAACTACAAACCAATTTAAAATTAATAGATTGTTTATCTGCATCTAATACTGTCAGGGCTAATATTTATTATACTACAGTCAACTTTAACAAGCATCCTATTCATTGTACAAGCTTCATTCATTGTATAGACATTTTTTTTCAAGTGGTGGAAATCTATTTTTGAAAAATGTATTACAAATAAAAATTAGAAAAATAAATTTATATTGTACAACCTGTCTCTCATTTTAGTTTATTTTCTTGCTTATGTTAAAGTTGGATTAGGGTAGTATAGGTTTGTTTTGTAAATTTTACAGAAGGTAATGTGATAATACTAGTAACCAAAATTTTCTAGTATAGAAAATTTAGCTCATATCCCAATAGATTTTTTTTTGCATTACATTGTATCAGTAAGAAAACAATCATCTTGCAGAACTTTTTCTATACTAGAAAACCCTTAAAAATAGGTTTCTACTACTCAGAAAAAAATTCCTTTCCATGACAAAATGTAGGCTGTACAATGGTCACAAGTAAATTAACCAACGTCAGCACTAGCAATGCAAAAGTTATGGTTGTTCTTAGTAACACAGAATTTGTCTCAAAACAGCTCCAAGATTGTACACTAGCAATGTTTGTATAATTGAGTAGCTATTCTTTTCAAACCCAAAAGCAGTGGTGACATTCTTGTGCAAGATGGCTTAAGCTCAGCTTCATTCCACAGATGGATTTTAGCAGAATCATAGAATGCTTCTGTAGGAAAAAGCCTCACATTTCTCACATCACTCATAAACCAGTCATTATAAAACATAAACCAATGTAATATTGAATATGAACTTAGAATAAATAAAATTTCTTTCACAATCAGCAAAAACAATGCAAGCACTACAGATTTTTCATGACTAATACATATATCTAATCTAGGTACAATACCAATTTGTCTCTTTGCTACTAGAGTTTTTCGACAGTAACCCATAGATAATTTGCCAGCAAAATTTAGAAATCATGAGTTAGTATTTAAATTTATGTTAACTCTTTCTGAAAGCTATGGCAATAGTAGAGACATTTATCGTAAATTTACTGAAACTTTTATGACATAGATCTTTATACTCATGAGTAAAAATTAAAAGGTTCTTTAGCTAAACATTGCCCTGTATTTGTACAATTTGTTCCTTTGAAAAGGCATTTTGCAGAAGAATGCTAAAGTTCAGGCAGTAAAATGTACAGTGTAGCAGAAGTTTATAATTTCTACCCACCATGAATCCTAGATGTCTCTATTTTTCTCTTTATTCCCTAACTTACTAAGACTATCAAGAAACATCCACAAGATGAGCAACATAAATTAGTCTATTTTTTCTATGCACATATTATGGCTATAAACTGGAAAATAGACAGTAGAGATAAAATTTTAGGATAAAATTTCATCAAGACCTAATCATGGACTGTCCCAAAATGAATATAATGAACAAAATGTATCAATTTTAGGAGTCCAATAAATCATATAGGGCACATTGCTACTTGAATAATTGGGGCAGTAGGTCAAAGAACTTTACTCTATGCCTAAGCTCACAAAACCAGAGAAAATATTTTAAATGATTAGTTTCACAAACAATTTGCAGCACATTTCTGATAGTTAGTACACATTTTTAACATTACCTAATTAAAATGAGACCTTTTTATAACTCAATATTGCAAATAATCTCTGCTAGACTGCAACTGGACCTTTGCACAAGATATACCAATGTAGCAAGCGTTAGCAAATTATTGAGTAAAGCACAGTAAGTATTATACTATCACCATCAAGAAAAAAAATACTATCAAATATATACAGCGCAAAACTAACATAAAATTTAGTAATAGTTTGAGGGTAAAGAAACAACATGCATACATAACAATACGATCAAAACACCGGCAGCTCATTAGTCATTAATACTAACATAACAAATAATACTTACATTCTGCAGAGTAATACTTAAAATCTGTTCTAAGTGCAATTTTCAAATTATGTCGAAGCATCCGCAATGGCAACATGATGGTAAAAGTCTAAACACGTACACCACGACTCACCGCTACGCATAACACTCAACTATTGCACCTTGCCCGGCGCTACACCGTCTCGCGGTTTCGCCGAGCATGCGTTTCAAAGGGTAGAGAGTTGCTTGCGATTTTGAGAGCACCTTATGAGAAGAATATGTCTAATCCTTAAACAA
The DNA here is from genome assembly GCA_014899125.1 of Orchestia grillus. Classification (NCBI taxonomy): domain Eukaryota; kingdom Metazoa; phylum Arthropoda; class Malacostraca; order Amphipoda; family Talitridae; genus Orchestia; species Orchestia grillus. Next base: position 9,469 of record VOMN01099235.1, read on the forward strand.
GCGTAAAAAGTGGCAGTATTTACATTATTGTCTGTGAATTCAATCAAAGCACTTTCAAAACCTAAAAAACTCAAAGGCTGATCTTCAAATAAAGGGCGGTTATTTATTAACACAAATGAAGCGAGATAGGTAACGTTTAGAGACAGGTAACTCTATAACTGTGTTTAGTTCATGTATGCCCCAATCTTAAAAATCGACAACACCCCACACCCTAAGTAATTTTTTCACGCAAGTCTACGAGATATTATACATGATCTGGAGTGACACAAATCGTACAATTAATTACAGTAACAATAATTAATTTTAACAGTCACGCCTCCATCAAGTCGGTTGTGCATCAGCTACTGCAGTGAAATTTAATATTAGAAAATAACTATTGGATACAAAATATATAAATACATATATTTATACACATACCAGTCGCACTTCCTAGGCCTATCACGTGACAGTGATTTACCTAAATTTCTCGTACACTTATTTCTTATGACTAAATATTGCTAAAACAACTTTTTTATCGTTCCTACCTCTAAAGTGTTCGCATTATCGTAAGAAACACAACATTATACAAACTTTCGAGTCGTTACTCAAACAATAATGCTTTACATTTTTTGTGTGCAACTTCTGCTTTAATTTAACTGGCATGCAAACTATGAGTGTGGAGCTCTAGTGGCAAAGATAGTTAATGTCATGCAAGTGCTAATAAATGTAGAACCATAAAATTCTTGAAGTACTTCACCTCTATTTTGAATTTTCAATGTTTCATTGCGTTTAAGTTCAATAAAGTACAGACTTTTTGCCTTCACATAAATAACCATTTGCATTACAATTCTTTAACCATTATCTGTTGTAATAGTATCTTCATAAGCTGTAGCAATGCTTCGTAATAATTCGCAAGGATTAAGAGATGCCAAACTATTCTTATTTGAATGTATCATAACCCTAAATCAAGACATCATTGTGACGAGACCAAGGTTCGTCTAATGGCATAAAAATATCTTAATAGGTACTTAGTCCTGTGTTCATCTCCATGTTTTCAGTTTATGATCTTTTTTTCATGCATAAGTTTCGATTTCTCCGTGTATGCTGAAATGTTCCACTTATTTGTACAGTAATTGAAGTTTTGGACTACTATAATATTATCACATCTCAGTGAGCGATCAGCTAACATATTAGATATCAAAGTCTATAGCATTAAAATTATTTTCCTGTTTCATTACAGTACTGTATTCTTATTAAATGGAAATGAGATTTACTAAAAAAAACTTGTCACTTCCATCGAAATAAAGAAATTCAATAATCTTCTTCCTCCTTCAATTGACACAAGTTTGTTCCGTACGCTTATGAAACTCACATGCTAACGGTAATGCATGTTTTGTAAGCACCAGTGGATACAAATCCCTTGAAGTTTTAACGTATCCCAATTCAAATTCAAATTATTGATGAATTCTGTATGATTCTTAAGAAGCTCAACTCATTCTCTTCATCTATAGACTCTAATTCATACTCACGGATTCATGTATATTCCTACGTGGTTAACCTATCAGCCTTTGCGAAGATGTTTTAAAATAATTTATACTCTTAATATAGTTTTCTACCATCGATCATATCCCGATATGCATGCTACGTTATAGTTAGGAGACGGATACAGAGAGGGGCTAATGGGGCCTGCCCTCCATTCTCAAGACGGTACATGGAGGAGGGGGTAATATTATATTTTGGCCTGGCACTGATGAGGCGTGGCGTCTCATCAGTGTTTTTTTTCAGGTCTATTTAGCAACTATGCCATAACCGCCACTTATTTTAGGTTTTCATTGACTTTGATCTTCTGTGAATAGTGATACTATAATTTCCATAGCCAGGCTGTTTTTCAATGTTATCTAAGCTCGATGTCTACCCAGTCACCCAGAATCTACCGGAATCGCCCAGTACGTAGGACACCCCCGCACCCTCGTCGCAAAGATCACTGTCAAGCTTGGACGTGTCAGTTACGGTCCTGGCCCACACTGTTCCTACTGCAGCGGCCCTCAATGGAACAGTGGGCCTCCCTATTTTGATGACCGAACTGACCGCTGACCATCAAGGAGTAATGTGCAACATGAAAGTACCTTTACAATGTAAGTGAATGTCTTTTGAAGCTATTTCTTTAGGTTTAGTTATAAGTATCAAAATGAAATTGGATTATATGATTTTTCTTAGTTTGCAACGCGAATATATTTTTTAAGGAGAATGAAAAACCGTTTAGAATAACTGCAAATTTGTAAACGGAGGACGATGCAAAATCTACGATGTGTATCAGAACGAAGCTTACGAAATGCACACCTGAAGAAACCGAAGCAGATTACATTGTAGTGTAGAACGATCATGAAAAACAAAATACTTTTTTAACTACTTGAACCACCTAAAATACTAAGCATATACTTACAACGTATAAGCGAGCAGGTCAATATGCTAAAATAAATGTGCCCAGAGGTATACAGAAAATCACCGGCAGTGTAAAACAAGAGTATTCCTCATAAAAAGTTACACTCACCGAACCAGGTAAGACGTTCTAGTAGAATATAACTATGTCAACCATCACTCATTACAAACTACAGTCTAAAATAACAGAAAATTTACAATCCTTACTCACTTGTGCGATACTCTCATACGTGACTATGCGTAGTTTCGAATAAAATATGGTCAATAAGATGGGAATCAAAACTTGCTCCTATCGCTCAAGTTGAATTTTCAACTCTTGTGGGAAACAACTGGAAAATATAGTCTGAGAAACATGGAAATTTCAATGCAGGCAGTTACAATGTGTCCTTTCCATTGGTCGTAAGCATTCCTTCCTTTTCATTCATGGTATTTAATACCACTTTAAATTTTGCCCCGGGATGTGCGCATGATGAGCTAACAAAAATTCAAATACGTTTATGAAAATGCCTAGCAAATAAACAACAAATGACTCGCTCTGCAAATAATAAATGATGCATTCGGTGAATTTGTACGAAAAGACAATTGTAGCATTTTACTGTTCACGAAATGTTACTTTTTATCTATCATAGAAAAATTATTTTTCTCAAGCTGATTATTACACGGATGGTTGATATCCTTCTGAATCCATCTGATGAGTATCCTTGAATTTGACTATGTTCGAGGCAAAAAGAAATACTGCATTTTGCGAGAAAGATGAGTTAACCTGGCGGGAAAAAAAACATTTGTGGAGAGCTCGTTCACTTGTTGATCAGACGAACATGATTGGTCCCCGAACTGAGAATCACGTAGTTTTGTAGAAGATAAAGTCTCGGTGCTTCTTATTTTTCTTATCCAAAATTTGTTTAGCAGATCGCTTCCGTGGCTGAGCAGAGACGCCTCCTGCCGGTGTGAACCACCGACCCTTGTACCTGCGAGCAGGGCTTCTGTTATGAGACGTGTGCTAATACTAGATGTTTCCAGCGGTGCACTGGCTGCTACGTAGAGCTTATCTCACCTCAGTTCAGTTCGAAATGATTGAAGTAATTTAAGCCTACGCATGCGACACAGTATTTGAACGCGGTTGTCATGAAAAGGATTCAAAATTATAATTTGTGACGCCCCTGCAAAATGTTTTTCTATTATGAAGAGCCCAGTAGTTACAAGCTGTAATTTCATGTTCAGAAAACTTAAACTTTTGCTGTGCACAACAACTACATGAAATTGAATATTCATCTACTAAAGTAATTGTTTATGTACAAATGTGTCTATTATGTACTTTATTTTTTAGTCGGTGGATAATTAACACTCCATCCGTGAGTTAGCCTTTCTACCAAACCTCCGTTTTTGCATCACTTCTACAATTAAAGATTTCGTGCATACAAAAGGATCATGGTTTGAAGACTCCTGCTGAAACAGATATGAATGGGCCATCTGCAAACAATACTGTTTTCGATTGAATTTTGAAGATATGGTTATTATGTGGGTCAAAAACTAGAATCTTCTTGTTTTTAACTGATTGTGTGCTTCAAAATTGTTTCTCTAAAATCGTTAACTGTGAAACAACAGTAGGGACAAAGAAATGTATGAAAAAAACTATGGTACGGCTGAGAGCTTCACGTTCCTGACCAATTCAACAGCAGACTTGACAATTTCCTCGTAACATGCTTAGAGTCAACCCTCTAGTGCTCAATTTATTTTGTGATGTGGATGAACTACTTTGCATAACAATATTCATGTTACGCTGAAAAAGTATCTGACTATCAATTCTTGTCCACAAATGAAACATAAGCAATAAATTAAGAAATAAATCACGATTTATCTTATATATGTAGTAGTAGCGGTATAGAGTGCAGCGCTCCAGTGACAGACCATTGTCGTACCAAAAGAGAAGGGACCATTCAGCGTGGACTGCAGAAAATGAAGAATGTCTGCACAAGGTGTGCTCCTACACAGGATCCCACGCACATGAATGCAATAAGTTAAGAAAATGAAGAGGAAGGAAAAACAAAGAAGAGATAGAGAAAAGGCTGTGAAAATTGAAGGAAGCAAAGGGGGCACAAAAGACAGAAGTCCCGAAGGCCTATCTACAGCTGAGGTGACCTAACAGTGCTTCCATAGTGTCGCCACTCCCCATAGCACACGGTAGACAAACCTAAATAACTTAACTCTACTGCCTGTCCTATCCCCCGTGAGGAGAGTTGATTTATCTCATACCGGTCAGAAACGGCACTAGGTCGTAGAAGGCGAAGTGACTTCACTGCAGTGAAAGAGTTTGATCGAGTGAGGAGGAGAACACATTCTAGGCTCACCTAGCGGCGAAGCAGAAGCGTCGTCGTCGCTCTACGATAGGTAAACTCTTCGCAGTGGCCGCTGCCAGGACGGCCGCTTCAGAGCGCGTCTTGCCACTGCCGTTCTGTTAGGAGATTATATTGAAATATAGCACAGTAAAGCCACTCTTTTACGAGGACCGAATCCGGTAATTTTTTTTCGAAACAATGGATAGTATTTACGAATGGGTGCCCAGCATCGGTAATTCACGACGGTCTCAAATCGAGCCAGATTTCCGATTAGCTTGTTACTAACATTTCGTCTTCATGAATTAGGCCGCTTTTCTGTACTTTTCATGTGAGATGAGAGCTTTAATACGAAATTTGAGTTTCAAATTTCCATTTCCATTTGAGACAAATTCAAATCGATTCCATTGGGAAGAGAAGTGTGGGTGTACGATGAGAGAATCTATTAGAAAATTCACATAAGTTTTCAAACGCAATAAAACAGTTCCCTTATACTCTAACGGTTGATGCGAGTGCGCTAAGTGAAGCAAGGTAACATTTTATACAAAAATTAACTTATTAGACAAACTAAATGATAAATAAAAGATAAAACTAAGTGAAAATTACCAATACAGTAGCAAATAATTTTTTTACTGCGGATCAGCTAGGTCAGCAAGCGCATCCTTAGACAATTTTATGTAGGATACAGACATTGCCAAAAGAGAATTAGAAGTTTACCAAGAGGACTTGTGTAGAACGAGTTTCCTCTCACTCGTCTTAAATCTGAACGTGCCCTTTGAACCTCTTCAGCTAACCCTAATAATTATCTCCATAAGTTGTTTGTATAATGAAGTAGCTATGAACGACACTTCGTATTTCTTGCTTGGACTAATTCTTTGCAGTCTTGAGACTATACCTCGATACCAATTAAAAATATTTGGCATCGAAAGCTCATTTCAAAATTTTCGTTTGAAATTTGTCCTATTCTCGCGCGCCAATTTCTAATATGGTACCCAGTCTAAATGTGATGTTCAATCACACGCCAAATTCTGTCTCGCGACAAAATGACGCTCATTTTATATTCCCTCTGAGAGAAGTTGGAGAAGTTTCTCTTGAGAACCTCTCAGCGTCACTGGCCGCAACCGTCGAATAATTCTGCGTCAACTTTTAAACGTGGTTCTACTCTGAATGAAATTGGCATTTGTATAACGCATACGGACATTTCTCCTGGCTCCTAAACTTATAGAATGTTGAATAACTGAATATGTCTTAAAGGGTTTAACAAAATTCATTACTAAAATGAGCATCTTATTTTCCTCGTGAAAGCTAGGATGAGGAGATAAGAATACAACCAGTGAGCTGAAATCAATTCCCAAGCTCAGGCTAACTCTAGCACAAGCCAATGCATTTTACGAGCGCAGTTTGCCACTAATATATCATGTGTGAACGACAGCAGCGTTTTCAATCATGCACTTTCGCTCGCATGTAAGCGAGATACCCTTTTTTTAGAGGCTGCTGGGAAATTCTAGCTAAGTAAGAAATTGAGCCCGGTAGCGAGTGTTAAGCGACCACGAGCGACCTCGACGTCTGCATCACCCGCAATCAAAGAAGAAACGGCCATAATGCATAGTAGCAACGAATTAATGAGTATCGCATATCTGTCAATTATATCTAAGGCGCCGAGTTTCAAATTTCGAGGAGCGCATAAATGTACACTGACTCAGTACAGGTGGGGCAGACATTACGTTCCATACCTAAACCGCAGACAACTCATTAAAAACATGCGTAGTAGTGAACCTTTTTGTTGCATTTTCCTCCCTTTCAATAAGGTACCCCTCATGGAACACCCTATACAACACCGAAATGCGAGTTGATAGCTACGGCAAAGTCACGAAACACCAATGGTGAACTTGGACAGCGCCACCAGGACGATGATATTTTGCATATGTCGCCCATCGTGCCAAACCTTGCCCTCGAGAAAGCCCAAAATGAACTTCTACTTGACGGTGGAAGAAGCGAGAAGCTTTACCTCGCTGGCAGACTCGGCGTCCTCGTCGGTGAAGGGGCTCACTGCCTCGGCCCGCACCCAGTTGCGGGACACGGGCGACTCGAAGTATGTCACGTGGTACCAGTTCTGCAACACGGCGGGTTGTGTGTCACGGGCAGTTGATGTGTGTTACAGCTAGTAAACGCGATGCGTCATACCCGCTTTCCTGCACATTGCCTTGCCCTCGGGGTGCTGTACGATTCCTATCGTGACGTGGTACGTTGTGCTATTCATGAGTAGAAATCCTAGAATAGACCACTCGGCTCACTCCTTTTGCTATTTTTTATCCAATATTTAAGGTACAAAATGTTTCACGTAAGACCATCTTTGTGGTTAAATACCCCATTTGAGCTTAGTACCGAATTGAAGCACAGTTCATTTCTACGGTATCAGCTAGCGCAGCTCTTGAGCTAAGTGTTGGAAGTTTGTACTAGCAAGTTAAAGTGATGTATGAATTGGATACGGTACAGGTTAGCACAAATTCTTGAGCGAGGAATGAACAATACTTGGGACGTCAATCTGAGCTGAAACGCCGTACGATACAATTGACTGGACTAGAACTTAGCGATTGTGCTTTGCGTTAGGAGTGAAGGATAGTAATTTGTTCTCATACGGCTGCTCCGTCTCAAATCTTACACCACTCCGAATGAAATACAATGCAATGACTTGTTCTAAAGCATCGGCTGAGAAGCTGCCTTTCAATACAGATAAAAAATTTTGAACGCTCACCTTACGTCCTGCTTTGACATTTGTGAATAAGCAAACTAGGAATAATTCAAAATTTCTGACTAAATTGTAGTTGTAGTAGTAGTGAAAGCAGCGCTTCAGACCCTGGGGGCGCTAGTCCCCATAGCATAAGATAGGCAAACCTAACTAACCTACCCCTATTGCCTATGGCCTATCCTATGCCCCATGAGGCGAATTTCTGACTAAAAAAACGGAACGAAACGGTTAGCAGCAAATGCGCGTACGCACAATAACATCTCCTCTATAATGGATTCGTGTAACTCAAAGACAATATTAGCGAGCGACAATAGCTAGCGTTGCCCTAGAAATAACGGCGCTCGTCGACCTACTGCCTTCCTTCCTCCCCTCACGCACCGGCTGGGTGCTGTCGATGGGCAGCCAGAAGTAAGTGTCCGTGTCGGGATCGTCGTCCACCATCGCTGGGTAGGTGGAGCTTCCCTGCCGCACCCACACCACTGAAAATCAAGTGCGACGTCTTATTATTATCAAAGCTAATTAAACTGAGACTCTCTAGCCACAAAAAAATGCGATTTCATGAGCGTGAAAAGAAGGAACAATTTAGCGTGGACTGTAGGCAACGTCGAATATATGCACAGATGTATTCCCACATACAATTCGCTGCGCATAGAAACAGCAAGTTGAGAAGAAAGAGGAAGAAAAGATGATGAAGAAAGAAATGGCGAAGGCCGTGTGAAAATTGAACGATGTAAAATGAGTACGAAATAGTAAAGTCCCGAAGGCCTATCTATAGCAGAGAGAATCTAACAGCGCCCCCCTGAGGTCCTCAGTCCCCATAACATACGATAGTCCAAGCTAGGTAACCTATACTTATTGCCTATCCAATGTCCCAAGTGGAGAACACGGCGTCACAACTCCATTTCAAGCCCATACTGAGAGCGAGCCGCCGTATTTCTCCGCTGTTAAGTTCCAGAAATATTAGTGATTTCAAATGTCAACTTCCTGATGAACTGTGTTGGTACGGTCTCTGATGAAGCTGGGGTCTGCGTGAGGTCATTGATGTGACTAAAATACTGTAAAAGTATCTCCAATCCTTTATTTTTATTACATATGCAACGTACCTATAATGCAACAAAAAGAAGGGTAAATAAACGGCATCTTCTCTCTAGAGGAGACTGAACAGTGGAGAGTGAATAAACGAAATGTGCATTAGTAAGAATAACGATTAAATACAAGGTGTTGTAAAATTGTTCCCTCGCAGCGATTGATCATGAAGTTTGCATTGAACATTGCACAATTAAACATCGTATTAAATGTCGTACAACTGAGTTACAAGGTACACTTGTCGTACACTTTTAGCGACAAGGGCCTATAAACGTGGTGCCCGCACAGTTTACAGCTCAGACTAACAAACTCTGATAAAAATTGATCATGGCTCGTGATGTTTGTCTGGACAAACTGCAGCAGGGACTGCGCGCTCACCAGAGCAAAGCACAGACTATAGGAGGGACTGTGCGCTCACCAGAGCAAAGCACAGACTACAGGAGGGACTGCGCGCTCACCAGAGCAAAGCACAGACTACAGGAGGGACTGCGCGCTCACCAGAGCAAAGCACAGACTACAGGAGGGACTGCGCGCTCACCAGAGCAAAGCACAGACTACAGGAAAGACTGCGCGCTCACGGGAGCAAAGCCCAGACTACAGGAGGGACTGCGCGCTCACCAGACCCGAGAGTGAAGTTTCCCATGACGTAGTCGTCAGGGTTGGTGCTGGGCAGGTCCTCTTCTGGAGCTGCACAGCTCGAGTGCTTCTTGTCTGGAGGTACAATCATACGGAGCATGTTTATCGCACTACAAATCAAAGTCAATTGCAGGACCTGGGCGAAAGTTGCCATAAATTGTGTTGTATTTCTATTGGCTAATTCAAAAGCAAAATATTCAACGGTGTTTTGCATTAAGAAGAGATTTACGTTTTTACAGTGCATTGATCATTTTAATCCGTGTTACAATACAACTCTAAGTTTCATCACAGCATCTGATAGTAGAGTAGTGTGACAATTATAGAGTTAGAATTAACGCGGCGAATTTCTACAGTAGCTTGGGTGCTTTTGGACTTGTGTTTCAAGCTACCCTACCCAACCTATGGATTTCAAGATTGATCATTTTAAACTACGGATTCAAAAATCGTATTTTAAAAATTTACATTTGGTGAGC
>VOMN01099238.1:1475-20635 GCA_014899125.1 Orchestia grillus
AGGATGTAATGATGCCCTCATTAGGATGTAATGATGCCCTCATTCTGATGTAATGATGTCGTCACACAGGTCGGAGAAGGTGGCCTCACGGTCGGCATCGATCATATCTCTGAGCTAGTGGACACTGCGCGCACCAACATCAAGAAAGACAGCCCTGAGCTGCTCGACTCGGGCACTGTGAAGCTTATTGGTGAGTGGTAGTAGTAGTAGTATAAATATAGATTTGTTAGTGCAGCAAAACTGAAGCTGCATCACTCTGAAAGACGCTCATTGGTGAGAAGCATAGGTAGTAGTACTACGGCAACATACATTTGCTAATGCAGCAAAAGTAAAACCGCATTGCTTCAAAGAAAACTTGTTGGTCAGTTTCACCAAACCAATTCTTTGTGATAATTGTAGCCTTGCTGATATAGCACTTGATCCTCAGCAAGCACTTGTTCAGAGGATCAGGCTCAAGCACTTGAAAACTCTGATCCTCTAGAACCTGTAGGGTTTTAATTACGTTTGTGTTTTTGGTGCCAAATAGACATAAAATTTTGATACAGTTTTTGATAGTTTTCTAATACTGCTTCTCAGACTAGTTCACTTAATGTCAACAAACGCGATATAGGCACCCATACTGCAACCCTGAGACTCAAGTCTCTTAACTCTTCACCACATGAATTTACATCATTTTTATACTTAAAATAGTTCTGTATGCAACAGTGATGGTGCGACAAGCAACTGTTTTACTTCGAACACGTGTGTCACGAGATAATAAGGGTCAGATCTACCACAAGCACTTGTGACAAGTGATTCTTTTAAGTACAATCTTCATGAGGGCAAATTTGACATGTGCCGTATGTGACACTCCACACCGTTAAGAGATATAATATCAATGTGAAGTAGATTCTTGTCCAGTTGTTGTTGTTTTTGTTGTTGTGTGCATTATTAATATAGTTCTTGGATTGTCCAGGGAGCTGGGGCATGAGAAGTGAGAAACAAAAGTTTCACGAAATGTATTATACATTCCACCAATCGTTTTGTTCCATAGAGTTAACTAGAAACGGAGTCTACGCTATCCATTGAGACCAAATGTATTCTCTTTTCAAAATCGGATTTCGGCAGGAGTCTTATCCTATTTGGGCAGGCACACTCACGCCATCAATTGCAGTGACAAATCAAAACGTTTTAGTGACGCTGTGCCTGGTGGAACCTTACCATTTGTAGCAACTGTTTGCTCTAAATCCGACTCAAAGCGTCGTTTGGTACAACACAACTTTTTGGTAACAGTATGCTTGATAGAATTTCTTCATCAGTAGTGAGACTTTGCCTTTGGTAGCAGTGTCTATAGACCTTACTCGGCGCAAAGTTTGATGCAACACTAGGTTTTGGTAACACCATGCATGGTGGAATCTTACCATCAGTAGCCAGAGCTTGGGACTCAGAGAACATCTCGTGTCACAGTGGGCGATGGGCGCTTGGGGTACAGCGAGGGCGCCCCATACGACGCCATCCACGTGGGAGCAGCAGCCCCCGTGCTGCCCCAGAGCCTGGTGGATCAGCTTGCCCCAGGAGGGCGTCTTATCATCCCCGTGGGGCCTGAGCGGGGCAATCAGAACCTCGAGCAGGTACCGGTGTTGTGGAGTGGCTGTTTTGAGGCACTTCATGACTAGTTGCTGCTGTAAATGAACAATGTTCTTTTTGGCTGGTAATCATGTGACCATGTTTAATGCAGAAGAGCTATGAGAAGGATTTCTCTTGTTTAGTGATTTGTCCATAACTGAGAGCATTTTTAATTGTTTGGCACACTGTTTCAAGATAGTTTTACATGATTGAACAGCTATGGAGTGTAGGTATAAGTAGTGTGTGTATTAATGTGGTGTGCATGTCTATGGCTGAGAATATGTATGGTGTGTATCTATCCCAGCGTATTCTGTGCTACCAGTGGCCAGTGCTCCCAGTGTGGCCTGTGTCCTTGTGTGGTCTTTGCATCTATGTAGCTTGTATAGCCTGTGTGAATTATGACCTGTGTTACCTGTGTAGGACAGCACGACACACCACAATACACAATCACTTTACAGGTGGACAAGCTGGCAGATGGGACCGTGCAGCGCTCTAAGCTCATGGGTGTCGTGTACGTGCCGCTTACGGACAAGGAAGCGCAGTGGCCGGGCAGGTAAACTCTGGTGTGTGCTTCTCTCTTATTGGCTTTTCTAGTTTGTGTGTCCTACTCTCTCATTGGCTGCTTTAGTGTGTATGTGGTGCTCTCTGATTGGCTGTTCCGGTTTGTGTGTGTGATTCGCTCTCATTGACTGCTATATCTTTGTGGTAGATTGTGGATGCCTTATGCTTACTGCAGGTGCCTTGCCATCACTAGTGGTGTATTAGACTAGCCTTCACGTGTCATTTTCACTTATTGTGCTCCACCTGTGGTTCCCTACTTGAGGTGTTCAGGTTTTGATATTGATCCCTGATGTTATTAGTATTTTTCTATCTGTACTGGTGGTCCTCTCTTTCATTCGTCTCTGCATCTATCAAAGCTAGTTTTTTGCCTCTCCTAGAAAAATTTCCTCATTTGATGTTTAATTAAAATTCACGAATGGTACTGAACCTGTTGTATACAGCTGAAATTATTTTGCCTTCGTGAAGTAATACCAGGGACGCATGAAAGATCCAAATATGCTCAACCTCCTCCAGTTATTTGATCACTTTTTAGTCTTTCTGTCTAACCTGAAACCCAGTTGAATGTGTTGCTACATTAATTGTAATTTCCATCAGTTTAGGAATAGTTCAGAAGCATCAGTATAATTTTACGTTAATTTGTTTGTGAATTTACGAGTAGACTGGAAGTGTGTGCAGACTTGCGTCCTCTGGTGTTCGCATTAGCTGCAGTATTACCAATGGGAGAAAATCATATTTTTGCCATCTGTCATATTTTCAGTGTGGAAATTAAAAAAAAAAATTCTATAAGTTGTATTTTCGTAATTATTTCATTGTTTGTTGGTGTCTTAATTTTGTAGTTTTGCATGAACATACAGAGTGTCTTATCAGTACTACATAGTCTAGGTAGACATTTGTGTTCTCGTATGTTTTTTGGAGAGCCATCTGCTTGGTTGTCTCTGGAGGTGAAGAACGTGTCTTGCAGGACTGCAGTGGCCTAAACCTTTTTTTTATGTGCTACGGGAATTAAATTTAAAAAAATAGAATCGGGTGTCTCGTCTGGAAATGAGTTCTTAGCATTTTATGTTTTAATGTTCATAAATATGTGTGAAATCATTGATGTGGTTCACGGACATTTTACTCTTGAACACTGAATGCTCATAGGTGATGTATATAGGATTGAGATGCAAAAATATCTCTGAGTGAGAGCCTTTACATTTCTACAAGCATCGTCTGTGTAACATGCAGTAAAGCCTTGAGTTGCGTGGTCCTTTCGACATTAACCTGACCAGAGCTACTGCTTGACCAGAGCTATGACTTGACCAGAACTACAGCTTGAGAGCTACGGCTTGACCAGAGCTACGGCTTCACCAGGGTTACAGCTTGACCAGAGCTACGGCTTGACCAGAGCTATGACTTGACCAGAGTTACGGCTTGACCAGAGTTACGACTTGACCAGAGTTAGGGCTTGACCAGAGTTACAGCTTGACCAGAGTTACACCTTGATCAGAGCTAGCCACGACTTGAATTAGCCACCACATGACGAGATCGAGTCGTGACGATCAGAGATACAGCGTGGGACTGATCTCATCAGCCACACGTCATGCGCGGGCCATTTCCACGGGTGATCTCCTTGCAGGCTGCTCAGGAAGGCGATGCTTAAATGGAAGCTCGCCAAAATGAGGAGGGGGACTCCGTGAACACCCTCGACTCTCCCCCATCCCTTGATGGGGCGGCAGCTCCTTGCCCTCTCGCGTTATACTGTAATTATTATTAGGAATTTAAGAACACAAAAATAGTAACGAAATCTTTTAATTACGAATTGTGAGGGAAATGGCGAAAATGTTACACTCTGCTCAGCAGAAAATAATTTCACACGATTAGGTGTTGATGAGAAGTTCTGTGAGCTCCTCTCAAGAGGAGTTTGAGGTTACAAAAAAGGCTGGCAAATGAGAGAAAAAAATCCGTATATTGTTCAAATGAAGACCTTAGTGGAGTTTAAATATGATCAAAACAAATTTCTCAAGAGAAATTTACAATTTCAGCAATGTGACACTAGTTGAACTGCCCCGCCATCAGCCCCAAATAAAATTTTTGTAACAGCCATTTAATGGACCTGGACATCTCCATGCGCTTCGAAGGCTGAGAAAAATGCTCATCGTTTGGAACACCGGAAAAATCTTCTTGCCCAAGGGTTGGAATAGAAGAAAACTCAACTCACGAGATTCTGATGAGGATCATGTGTAATTAGATAAGAGAATTTACAAAGACTTCTCTCACAAAAGATGTCATACGATTTCGTATCTTCAATCCTAAGGTTACGAAACTCGCCCTGAAAACTCAATTCTCAAGAGACGATGTACGTAGAGTTGTGTGTTCTACCGTTGGAGAAAACAATGGAAACCACCGACCGGAACCGTAAATGATGCCTCCGACGAGGACTTTGGTTAATGGCATGGGGTACTTTCCATGATGCTGTAAAGAGCTTTACTTAATGCGTCGACAAGCGACTTTTAATGAAACAAACGCGCTAGCAACAACAAAAAATAATTACGAAACATCACGAAACGTTCCCGAAAAAAGAAACTCTAACATGAAAGTGAATGAAATGGTGTATCGAAAAAGCACGCGAGCCGACTTACGGTTCAAAATTCAGAACCGTAAAGGAACCATAAAAAATTCTGAGTGCAAGAATGACGTGTTGTCCAGCCGCTACGGCGCGGGCACAACCGCTGCCTTGGGACCCTCGCGCGTACCGGCGGAGGCAAGGTTTTAGGTCGGTACTGCGTTCATTTTAAATATTTCGACCCTTCAATGCCCTCGAATTTAGTGACAACTCGTCCAAAAAAACCTGTTTGTTACTTAACCGTGGCTGATCTTGGAACGGGTTCTTGTATTGAACTTGAATTTTAGTGCTCGAATGAACAGCCAGTTTCTCTTCAGCGTGATGTGAATAAGGGTGAAGGTGTTGTCTGAAGAGCGTAAATGTAATACAGTCGTCTCCCGCATAGAGCGCTGCATCGGTTTCAGCAAACAACCGCTCTACATTCGTCCCCCACGTAGAGCTGTATCAACTAGACTCTTTACTAGAGCATCAAAGAGTACCGAAGATATTTGTCATAAGAAACAAATAGAGCGTGTTATAAGCAGGAAATAAGATGTGTATAGCGGTTGTTTACTGGAACCAATCTAACGCTTTATACCAAGGACGACTAGCACTCATTCACACCCATGCCAGCTGTACTCCTCAGGTCGCTTCTGAGCTAAAAAAATGTAGGAAGCTGCCGTTGCTCGTGAAAATTTCTTCCTCGGTGGCCGACGAGCTTGGGAGGCAAATAAGAGAGTTGTGAGGGACTGTTTCTAAAGTGGAACAGATTTTGCGTGATTTCAACTCGCTACGAGAAGCTGCCTCTTCTTTGCAGCGTTTTAAGGCATTGTTCAAATTAGTGTGGTATTGATTATACTTTGCAAAATTCAGAAGTTGGAGTCCATGTTCTAAACCACCATTCGATTAGAAGTACAAGTATTTTCTCTTTCAAATAATTGTGCTTTTGACTTTCAAGTGTTAAGACTGCGACAATTTTCAAATGCTTTTGGAAATCTCCCCAGGGTACTTTTCTTTCCACAGGTGGAAGTATTGATGAGTAGATGGACGTACACACCCTGCACGTGTGCGTACACATGTGCTCGTGTTGTAGCTGTACTGCATATTTCATGTGCAGTTGTGCGTGCTGTGATGCGCTTCTTGGCACTTTGTATGTAAGTTGTTGGTAGTACGTCTCGTGATCGTAATTGTTCGTTAATTCCGTGTTGGTGTGTGCTGATGCCCCTCGACGTGTGGTCGACTTCGCGTTGTAGAACTTGACATCGGCGCTCACCTCCCCCTGATCTGCTTTCGTGTGTGGCGGTCCTGTCTCCACACAAAAATAAATTTGCGCACCCCCCAATACCGGCACCGTGTCATCTTAACAACATCTACTGACGTCATAGATACACTCCCACCATCTACTGCCAGCACAAGTAGACAGCCTGCTCGCAGTAAGGTAGACTCGCGCCTTGCTACATTTCGTTGCCTTCATGCAGCGGCCGCTTGCAGCGCACGAGTGTTCATGTGCTCGACTTCGTAACACTCGAGCCGAATTCACCTTTTAGTGAGAAGCAACAAGTGCACTCTGCATAGATTTGTGCTTCACTTGCTTCGTTGTACACTATGTTGGTTTATCTTAGACACAAGTTAATGCGCATGAATTGTTGAGGCATAGCCCCTGTGCCTCGCATTAGAGTCTCATTTGGGAAGAAAGGGAGGAAGCGGTTCAAAGCTCTGTGCTTCAGGTGTTTCCTAAAGTGCTCGGGAAACTAAGTAGAAGTCGATCGACGTGCTCTCGGCATTAATACGCGTGTGTTTTTTTCGTGCTTTCTTTTGATTTTGTGCCGCTTTCTTACTTCTCTGGGGTCTGCTTTAGTACGCAAGCACACGCACGGGCACATTTGATTTAATTTTAATGCTTTTTAGTCGTTTATTTCTTTGTTAAATGCGAGACAAATGGTGCATAGATTAATTGCCATATAAAGGCATTTTGTCGCTCAGTTGTCACCATGCAGGAACCAAGTGTCGTAGCAATTTTGGCCGGGGCACTAAGAGAGAGCAAACCATGGCTCGACTTATCTTCCTCTTCTTTCTTAATTTGCTGGTTCTATGTGCAGGGGATCCTGTGTGGGAACACTCCTGGTGCGTAGATTACCCGTTTTCTATAGTCCAATTAAATGATTCCTTCTCTTCGCTCTCCTAGAATTATATTTCATGTGGACAGGGAGCTTTAAACTTTCTGATAATCTAATCTTCATTTTCTGTAATATTATTACACATTGCATGCCACAGAATATACAGAAAACGATGAAATATATAAACTTCAATAGAATTTACCGAATTGCAGGTCGGAACTGTGAGGACTGCTCCTTGCTGTCGCAGGTGCTGTTGCTGGCCTCTGTGATGAGGGAGGACCATCGATCCTTGCATCCCATTGGTCGGGTCAGTTGGGGGACTTCTGCTTCTCTTCTTTTCACGTTTTCTCGATTGATTGAACGCACAAGGACAAGAAGAGCCGCTAACGGGGAATCGTCTCTCGTTGGACAATCAAACGCATGAAATCGAACGCATTCTTTGTTCTTGCAGACCCTCTTTGGCTGGTGTACGGCGGTGACAGCTCATGCCTGTGGTCGATGATCGTTCTCTCGTCTATATCCTGAACGATTGTTTTCTCCCGTTTGTTTGATTAAAGTTCGTCATTTGCTTCCTTCTTCCACCTCTCATTATGAAGTTTGATCACAGTATTTCTTTCCCCTTTTAAGTGAGCCATAATTGATACCGTC
The DNA here is from genome assembly GCA_014899125.1 of Orchestia grillus. Classification (NCBI taxonomy): domain Eukaryota; kingdom Metazoa; phylum Arthropoda; class Malacostraca; order Amphipoda; family Talitridae; genus Orchestia; species Orchestia grillus. The sequence goes on from VOMN01099238.1 coordinate 8,988, forward strand.
GTTCATTTTCTGACATTCGGGTATTTGTCCCGATTTGTAATCTAATACTCTTCGGCGGGCTGGACAAATATTACTTATAATTTTTACCATTGTTTCAACGTTGAAATTTAAGGTAAACTCGCTTATTATTTGTTTTCCTTGTACACAGCACGAAAAGTTAACTTCCCGACCTCTGTGAATTAACTTCGTTTCGGATAAATTCTCTATTTGCCGAGCAAGTCTCAAGTTTTGGTAAATTTTGTTGCCGAATTCCCTCCAGATGAATTTGGTCTTTTATGGGTCTTGAGGACTTGGTGGTTTAAAAAAAAGTAAGTTGGGTCCCGAGCTGAGAGTATTTGCCCTGGTTAGTATCTCCTGATGAACTTGAGTAGATGTAATTTCACTAGTTCTGTTAATCTGTTGTGGGTTTTAGTTGCAGAGTTAAATTGACCTTTCTTCATTCTTATTTTCTTTTTGGAGCTCGCCAGCGAGCTATGGTCGTGCTCAAGCACAGTCACTTTTGTCATGCACTTGTTTTCTGTTCATTCATGTTTCGTGCGTCGCGAGGGAATTTTGTTAGTTGAAAACCGCCCTTCTTTCGGATTTGATGCGTCGCAGTACACCAAGCAACTAATTTGTTGCCCATTTATGTTCTATCTAACATAGCATTAGACGGAACTCAAGGTAAAATTCCTTCGATTTTGGGCAATTTCTATCGATAAATTTCTTTGTCTGTAATTTTATTCACCAAACGTGATTGCAATTATCTTTATTTAATGAATCTTACTGCACTCAAAAGCAGTATGCGATTTTAGGTCATTTGATGCTCATGATTACGGGCCTCTTAGGCGCGATTCGTTGTCCCGTTGTCTCGTATCAGTGTCAGGTATTCAGAGCTGCTCCAATTTTTGTTCTGCGGCATTCGACAGTTGGGTTGTTAGTAGTCTTTCTTGTATGAGAAAAACCGGCTCATTGTTTATGGAAGTTATGCCACTCAAGGTGGTGAGTATGTCGAGGACGGATCTGATGTTAGTAGAGCACATCTTAACATTTCGAGGATTTTTGAGCTCTATGAAGAGAAGGACTTTTTGACTTGGCCTGTTGAGAAAGAAATTGTGTTCTGGTTTGTCTTGATCAGAATACTTTGGAAGAAGCAATATTGCTCAGTGAAGTACTCGCTTCTCGCGGCGCGCCCTGAAATTGCTGGGGTCTGCTGTGCGTTAGGTCATTTAGGTTTTTCTTCTGCGTCTTTCGTGAGGAAAGCGACACACCTCGCTGCTGACCTCCTGCACGAGTGTCTCCATTTGGTTCTATCTTCTTTCTTCCCTTCCTAAACTTACGCTGCTCACTTTGGTTGCTGTAGCAAGCTACGGTAACAAAGGCCTTACGTTTGTTCTCTTGTGGTGCCGTTAGCACGGAATCTTCAAGCGAGTTTCATTGCGATTACCGCCTTAATGATGCGAACAACGAGGTCAAAGTAAATGCAGTCCAAATATTTTCGTTAAAGTTGTCCATTCGTCTCAACTGTTCCACTGGAATGTTGCATGAGCTCTGCTGACTTTAGTGATGTTAAGCTATTTTTGTTTGTGTTTCTGACGGAATGGTATATTTAATAGCTTGAGAACAGGGGAGAGTTTCACCCGTTTGTCAAATTAGAGATGTTAGTGTTTTTTATTTCATTTGCGATGGACATTAGATAGTCGATGAGATTTCACTCTCCCGTATTTCATCAGAGATACTGGTCCCATTTCAACCGTAAAGTGATGTAATGACAGCCTATTCTGACTGTCCAGTCTGCTTCTATAATGCACATCATAGCTTGTCCTCCTTTACAAGGAGAGTGGTCTTTCATCTGTAATGAATTTGTGAGTATCTTTTGTTGAATGGAAATTAGTTTCCGTTATTTCGATTTCGTTTTTGGGTATAGAATTCATTTCGAAGCTGCTTCGAATGTGATCTTCCTATTTCTAAATCTCGGGAACGAGGTGCTATGCTGGAGCCATCCACCGTCGCAATAGATTCGAGCATATTTCCAAAGTATTTTTCAATCTATTTCATTGTCACATAAAATTTTGCTTTCGTAGTGTGTTTACTTGCATTCGGGTATTTGTATTCATTATGAAAATATACAAATTGAAGGTTATATGGCAACCTTGTTGCCAATTCTAAAGCTGCACAAGTCGTCGGTGAGACGCGGACTGTGCTGCGTGTGTTTTGGTTTATGGTGTGTTCTCTTGTTTATTTTGCGTTATAATCTACCTTATTTTTATCTCTCTCCTCTCGTTTTTGGCCCGTAATAATAAATCTGCATTTCAAGTCATTTAGCTTCCGTCTGTTGAAGAGGTACTCTGAGCTAAGTTTTGTAAATTGGGAAATTGACGGTAATGGCTATCTTTTGAGAATTTGCACAGCGAGTGAATTGTTTTCCTTTAAATTATGTAACGAAAGTCCGTTTCTAAGGTTCTTAATTCTGCTGCATTTTGAGGTTTTGTAAGATCGAGAATTCGCTTCTTATTCTTCACGTCTTAATCATCATTAGAACTAAGTTCATTTATAATCCAAGTGGTTTTATTGATGCTGATGTTAGTGATAGAGATGATGCAAGATGCATGGGAGCTATAGGAGCCGAAAAATCAGTCAGCTTCTTAGAAGTAAAGTCTGAAAGATAATATAGTTTATTTATTCTAGCCGGCTGCGCTGGCGTGTTGAAAATAGAAATCCGCTAAGCTAGCATCTAGTAATGCTAAGTGTATGTTTACACGCTTGTACATATGAACACGAGGCTTTTGCTCCGTTTTAGAGGGTGAGCTGAAATACGTTTTATTGCAATGACTTCTCCCCTGGTTGAAATTATCGCGAGTATATGACTTGTATGGTTGGCCTGGACGGCACTCCGTATCAGTGAGCTAGGCACGTTCAGGGTGTGCTTGTAATTATGACCGATTTACTGTGTTAGAAATACGCCCAGTCACCTGCAGCAATGCAGTGAAAAAAGGTAACATATCCTGATGAGCACCCTCTCATGTGCGCGCAGCACCTTACCATGTAGCATACCAAGCATATGCACTTCGCGTCGAGCTTAATGCTAGAATGCAGAACTTTACAGATTGCTTTATTAACCTTTCCATTACGAGAGGTACTTCAACTCCTTCAATTCGGCAATTTGATATTTAATTTTTCATCAAATTTTACGATGAATGGTTGCCGCTGATGCTTCCAAGTCGAAACTAGCCAAACAAACTCTACCCTAATTTCGCTATGTAAAATTAACCTCACTTTTCGTTGGGGTCGAACGAGTTCAGTACAGTCATGGCCAAAAAGATTGAGGATGGTGTATCATGTGCTTTTCATACAAAGTTCCTGATGCATATATGGAGATATGTGTGGTTTGATATTTTTCGGGGTATTGAGTGGAGAAAGATCAAGATCAAAACTACAAATTGACAACCTAGGACATGTTTTTATCGTCGAATGGCTTCATTGCCATTATGATCGAACTGGTCTGGAGCTGTTGGAAGAAGATGCTCCTGGAGCACAGACTGGGTCCATTTTAAGATTTTTAGCAAAAATATTAGTGCACCAGCTCCTTCTGATGTAAAACAACCCATGCATGAAGTGTGTGTGTATGCTACACTGTGGGTATAACACAGGCTTCATGATGCCTGTCCCACTTCATGATACCTGTCACATCAGGACATTTTCTCGATCCTATAAAAGTGAGAGATGGGGCCTCATCAGAATAAATTACACTATTTCAGTCTCTAGCTGACCAGTTTTTATGTTTTTAACTAAGTGCAGCCATTGCCGAATAATGTTATGGACAGAAGAGGCTTCTTTTCAGCTTTCCTAGACTTGAGGCCCTTTTCAAAAAGTCCACGTCTCACCGTGCTGGATGAGGCGATTACCACTTTTTTCCATTCCTCGGCAAACGGAGGCCTTGATGGTGGCCGTGTGGCTCATCAGTTGAGACCGAACTAAATCCTGATCTTGACATTCTTTAGGTTCTTTTGCACGTCCATGTGACGTACTCATATTTGAATAACCTCTATCTTTTACCTGTTCTTCTAAAATTCTATGAACAATAACAGTTTCTTGATAAATATTTTTTCATATTTCTTTAAATACTTCAGAAGAGCGGCGATCATAGAACGTTGAGTTTTAGGCAGTATGATCCCTGAACTAGAAAAACTAGGAAATTATTTAAGGTCTCAACCATTTTGGCCATGACTGTTTACTTCGATTGCTAAGAACTTGCCCGATATTCAAAATTGAATTGAACATGATGGCGTAAACCGCTGCGTACGTGTTGCATCCTCTTCTTCGGCGACGTGTAAATTGCTGGCAAGAAAGTCCTGTTATGGGTTTAGCATGTATTTTTCTTCCGTTTGTTTGAGCAGTTGAATTTATGCTCCAAGGTATCCAAGGTATGCTCTCTAAGACAACGTTGAGTGCTGTTATTCCTTGAGTTATTATCAACGTGAGAGAGGCATTTGTCTATTTTCCTGAAAATATTTTAAAATGACGAAAGAGTTTTCGTATGCGGTTTCCATTCTCAAGAAGAGCAAATGGCATGTAGGTAGTAAGTAGGCTTACCAGTAAGGTTGTGCGTGGTCGGAGAATTTGGGGTTTGTTATTGAAATTCCCACGATGGTTTTCCAGCATTTCATCTCTGGTGAGTATGCGGAGTAATGAATTGTGTACAATTATCTGCCTAACGATGTAGCGTACCGCGTTAAAATTTGTTCCTCACGCTCGTTGCCGCTCCCCGCTAACACCACACAACTGTTTGTGCCTTCACGGAACAACTGCGGTACTGTCCGATTTAGGGGGCGCTACGTGGTGGTGATGACTGTCCGCAGACCTGCGATAGTGCAAATTGTGAGCTACAAACCTGCGATGGTGTAAATTGTGGGCTGCAGACCTGTGATGGTGTAAATTGTGGGCTGCAGACCTGTGATGGTGTAAATTGTGGGCTGCGGGTCCACAATGGTGCAAATTGTGGGCTGTAAGTTTGTAATGGTGTAAGCTGCAGGTCTGCTATGGTGCAAATTACGGGCTGCAGACTTGCATTGGTGTATGTTATTGGCTGTGGGTCTGCGATGGTGTGAATTATGTGCTGGAGGTCTGCAATGGTGCCAATTATGAACTGAAAGTCTGCAATGGTGCCAATTATGGACTGCAGGCTTATGCGACCGCTTCGGATTTGGTAGGCAGTTGCATTGAGCTTTCGAAGGTGCTCGCCACTGCGAGTCAAAACTATTTTGCAGTTCATTGTCCATCTAAATTTACTATCTCAGTCATGTACCCCCAGTAGAACGGTTCTTCCTTCCTAAGCCTGAAGTTATACTGCAATTGTAAATTTATATTAGTATGGTATACTTATATTGAAACAGAAATATACTCGTGTGCGTAGCTCCTATCGATATATCATGTTATCATTAAATGTTCGTAAATTCGTTTCTGTCGAGTATCAGGTTCTGCGGCGAGTTTTTATCAGGAGAGCAACACTCGTTTTGATCATAGCTTTAATAGACGTCACTAACTTTCTAAGACTTTATCATGTAATCGTTTTGTTATTATTAGACAGCCAGTGTTTCGCTCGGTTGAGATGGATTAATCATAACAGCGCTCACCCGTTATGCTTTTCAGGAAATGTCGGGATGCGGAAGCGCTAAGTAAGAGAGCGTCCGGAGTCTTTGATGCGTGTTCAATATTTTCTGCTCTTCTAAGAAATTTCAAATTCGGTGCACTCGTTCTCTCAAAGCAACCCTTACAGTCAGAGAATCCTACGTATTTCCGGGACTTGGCGCTCCTCGGAGGTAACCGGTGCAACCCACAGAACAATCGATAGATTACTAAAAGATTTTAGAAAGGCGGCGATTTCTATTTTTTAAGTTAGTATTGCGTACAGCGCTATCAGCAAACCATTATTGAAGAATTAGTTTCTCAGCAATGGAGATTATTTTAGTTTTCAAATCATGCTGCCTTGGCATGTAACGTGCCGCCACTTCTTCTCTAGAGCATTTCAGCATTTCTTCTCTAGAGATGCTGAGAGGCACTGTTGAATCACTTAAAACATATACGGCAATGTAGTGCATTCTAACGAGTTCGATTATATTCTCAAAATGCGTAAAGCGAATGTTACCATCATTCAGAACATTTGCATCCTATTAAATTTAGTCATCGCAATGGAGATTTCTAAGTTATCCACCACTCGAAATCCAAAAATCAATTGTCGTGGATGTGTTTGAAGATCAATAATTTCAAAAGCAAAATAATACGCGGTGACTGCGTGAACTCTTCACATCATTTCTGCGTCGCAATTTTCTGTACCGTTTCCATCAGAGTTCGTACTCGGTGTGCAGTACCTCAGCGCTCCATAGGGATGCAGTTCAGCAATACTGGTGGTGGCAGCCTGTCGCCGACACCTGGCTTCCGTTGCGAAGTTTTACGATGTTTCGCGCTTCTCTTTCAGCTCTCTTATGACCTCTGCTGAATGAGCGTCTTTCTCTTTAGAAGCTTTGTTTGTTTCGTCTTCCTTTCGCAAAATTTCAAAACCGTGCAGTAGAATGAAGGTGTTATAAAAATATTTCTTCAGGGTTTTGGACCGAAACTAGAATTTTCGGTGCTTGCTCTAACAGCGTTTATTCCATACTGCTGAGAGCGATGTCCAGATTTGGTATTCTTAAAACTCTTGAATGTCTTCATGGGAACTGTTACATCACGCTACTTTAATACATAGTGCTAATAAATCGTTTATAGCTCTGGAAGTATTTATTATTGATTGCTACTTTTGTTCATTCCCATTGATATTGTTTTTCATGTTTTCATTAGAACTACGAGTATTAGTTACCAATTGTTGGCGCTGAATGACGTAGTCAGACAAAACACTTTAGGAATATTTTTAAGTATATTAAATATATTGGTGTTTTTGTGCGAGTGTGTTCGCTAAGAGTAGACTTAATTTATTTTACTGAAATATCTTAACAAATTTTTTAAATTAAAGTCGTTGGATATGTGAGCCTATGCTAAATATTGATTCTCATTAGGTGACTGTGGTGGTAAAAGTTGAAATAATATTCTTTCAATATGCGGTGAACCAATTTTAACCGAACTGAGCTTCACGTTCGTTGTGTTTCATTTTATTCGTAATTGTGGTTGACTACAGGGAATAATCAATGTACGACTGCATTGCTTCCAGCTCGATAAGCTCTTCATTTGTAAATTCTTCAGATTCTTTATCTAAATCAGACGGTCGTAAAGTCGATCATTCGTATCTCGACGACTTCCAATGTTCAGATTCTTCTCTCGGCATGTAAAGGTTCCCTATAACTTTTTTGTTATGTACAGTAAAATGGCGACATTTGGCGCAGTTATCTTATACATATAACTTCTTTGCTGTTAATGACCGTTTTAGTCTGACCGAGGAATATCTACAGGGGTTAACTACTGAATCAACGTCAATCCTCAAAAATTCATGCTTTGTAAACGAGAGTTTAAGAACAACTTCATGCAACCGCGGTGTGTCTTCATATAATTTATCTGAGTACGAAATGATAGAACTGTTCATCATCTTGTGCTCTGCAAAGCACGAGGATGTTTTTTAATACTCAGACCAGTATTCGTTGCTTCGGTTTACAGGTCAAGTTTACTTCTTCATGTAGACCCCGGCGGATGAAGTACTACGCAGAGCCCCTGTACCGTGTCTGAGATACAGCAGTCACCCGTGAGCGGAACGGTGTCTAGAGGGTTTTTGTCCACAATACACAAGAGGATTCCCGCCTGTTGATGTTAACCCGTGAGATCTGGACGCCTGTAGCTCCTCGGAATATTATACCCGGTGTGAATCCCGTCAGTTTACATCATGTCGCTTGTAGTTGCTGCTCTTATGAACTGTGAGGCATTCTTGTCCAACTTCATTTTATACTAATTCACGTACGTCTCTCAAGCTTTACTTCATTTAGCTTGAAGTTGCTTGCTTTATTGAACGTCAGTTCAAGTAAAGTCACAAACTGAACCCGTTTATTTTATATAATAGCCATTTGAAGCTTTTCGTAACGTGATCTTCCTTGCGACTTCGACGATATTTCTAAATAAGCAGCCGTTCAGTACTCCTACTTGACAGACAACTTGCACAATTAGCGCAGTGCTCGAGTATTCACGTACTTAGGTCAGTTTCTGATGCGGGCTAAAGACAGCCAAGCTTACGTGTGGTTGTTACAAGCTTGTTGATGGCTATTGTGTTGACGGAAGCTTTTTGCCCCTTTGACGTGCGCTCAGTTTAACCTGAGATTCAAACTTGCTATGCCCCAAAGTAAATGTGTTTGGCTCTTCCGTTGCGTTCTTTCCTGCCATCACCCACTACCATTTGTCGACAGTCACTGTGAACACCGTGGTTGTTGCATTGCCCAGTGACGAACACTGTTAATGCGTCGCCGGCCACCTGAGCAGCAACCGTTGGTAGGTTAAGACAGTTTCTCCGTCCAGGCAAACTTGCTACGAATGCAGGCTTCAGTTGAGGTTGCGAGTTACACTTCGCTGAGGAGTTGGTCACCCGCTGAGTGATGAGGAGCCTTGCTTCAAAGAGGCGTATCTGCAACGGATGACCCGCTTCGAAAGGTCGTTTTCGCACTTGTGCTCCGTAAACTTTAAAAGTAGTAAACCGTAAAAAACATCGTTATAATCATAAATTCCTCACCAGCACAATAAGAGAATGGTAAAAAATAGGGAACTACAGAGTACTCTTCACGAATTTTCAGAATTCGGGTTAATGAATCAGTAATAGGCGAGTACTCCTTCAATATCACGAAAGGTTAAGAGTTACAAATGAAGAACTTACAATGCGATTTATTTGAAGAATACCATACAAGGTGAGTAAAATCGATAAAATAAGTTTTCATCTGTAAATAAATTCACTCCTTAAAATGGAGGAAAGATTCTAAAATTTGTCTAAGTCGTACAGAATACGAATTCGGTCTCTAAAATAGTGTAGAAAAACAACCATTAATATCTTTGTCGCTGAAAATATAGACGGATATCAAAACTCTTACACGAGGAACATCTTAGTTTCGCAAACATTCGTCCATTACGAATAGTTTTTTATCACAACTGCAAAAATAAAAATTGAGCCTTTTGGATAGGGAGGTGCAACATCAAGTCATTGGCCACCTTCGGCTCTATAGCAGTCAACTGCTTAACTTCCAGTTCGTTTAACGCTCGATGAGCTTCCTTACAATGCATGCGTAGGAAGACAAATTGGTAGGAGAGCATGATAACGTTCGCAATCGTGCACGCAGTATGAATTAAATCAGCAAGACAAGGAAACTGTGAGGCCGTAATGGTTAAAATGTCCTGCTGCGACGGCACAGGATTTGGTGCAAGCATTTTACACACCAGCGATACAACAAAGGCAGCAATGTATGGTTACTGGACACCAATAGAACATCATGAAACTTACCGGTGTTCACGTTACTCTGACTCCTCACCTTCCCATTTACACAATCAGGCCACTGCACACGAGTCCACAAAAATATTGCCAAAATACTGAGTACAGACGGATGATCAAACGTTGAGGGGCACAATCAAGAAACCGTGCCAGGAACAGTTCAGTTGGAGTTGCTGTACAAGGACACGGAAGTACGCATGAAAGTTCAGAAAAGACAGCAGGCGATGAAGGCACCTATTTACAACTGAAGCACATCCTCAGTTGAGCAATAAACATTGCAGAAATAGAGACACTTAGGCAGAGTGACCAGCCCTACCATTGATGAAACTACAAAAGAGGTCAGTGTCACATAAATAGCGAATACATTACACACGTTACATCCATTGTGAGCACAATGCTGAAACACGGATCTAATTGCTACTAAATCAAATTATACGAGAAATGAAATTCAAATTGTAATTATTTGTTATTAGCCCACGACTCCATGGACGTTCAACGATGCGCCGGTATGGCACGTCGTCACATTGGAGAAGGTGGGCTGTAACTGCACCCCAACACTCGTGCACTGCTCTTACATCAGGTAGTTCTAGACATCCTCTTCAGGTCAAAGTCGTGACATCTTGTTAAGTTAGTGCTGATATCCACTATAAGAATTTCAAAGCACCTCACATTTAAAAAGAGTCGCTGAAAATAATACTATGTATTCGCACAAACGAAAGTCTACAATTGAAGAAACAAACACTAGGATTGCGTTACATTTTACCCCAAAATATAGAATTGTGCAACAAGACCTTTGCTCTCAAAGACGTCCACATGGACGGCGCAACCACCATCACGCTCTGGTTGCAATTGCCTTAACACGCAAAACTGAATTCACTCGGTAAAATTTTGAAAACAAAAGAATCAAATAGGAAGGTAACTTAAATCGAACAAAAAATTCGCATTAAGAATAAGCACATCAGATATACGAGGTCCGTTAGCTACAATAGCAGTGTAATGGCACCAAATGACCTCGTTGAATTTTACTAAAAATGCACACTACAGTGAAAGGCATTGGCCAACAGCATATTGCAGTTAAAGAGCTTAAATTGTACCATAATCAGCGAGTGCAAAATGTACATGAAAACCATTTAAAATTTAGTTGTCCACCGATAAAAATGAAACGTTAACACCCTGCCGATGTGTGCCGATGTATGAGGATTAAAATCCGAAAATATTAAACTATTGCTTACACATAGGCATCTGGATTTAATTCAGAAGAGATCTAGCCATTCCGCACATACTTACAAATTAACTGGATGATAAAAATTGCACGAAATGTAGGATTCAATTTCGACGCTCTTTTTTCGCCGGCTTCAAAATTGAATAAATAGTTACAGACGCTGCAAAATATACGTTACAATTACCAACAGTCTCATCAGAAATTAGACTTAGATCAAAATCATTACTTTAGGAAATACAACAAAAAACTAAAATAAAATAGTAAAAGGAGGCAGCGAAGTCATCAACAATCTTTGCCGCTATCAATACAGCCGTTGAAAAAAGGCAGTATTCCACAGTCCAAAGCATGCAACGTCTCAACTACCAGTACTTCACTACACAAATTACAACACTCTCAAAGAAGTCTCTTTAAAGACCAGACAAAAATTATTACAACTCAAAATCCTCCTCCGGGTCGACAATTTCAAAAGACGAGGTGGTCGAGGTCTCCGTTTCCTCGGTCTCCTCGTAGAGCGCGTCTCCAATGCTCTTAGCAAGCGCATTAGATCCCTTTTTCGCAGCCCAGCCATCGAGTTCCTCCGACGGCTGGGTCAGACTCCTCGACTGGACGACTCTGGCGTCCGAGCTTTTCTTAGGAGTGCTGTGGGTGAACCCTTCAGAACCTGCGCGGTACGAGTGGGAGAAGTAGTCGTCCAAGTCTGACGTGAGCGAGCGATGACCCGGCAACTGGTTGCCAGCATGGGAAGAGTCTGGAGGGTTGGCCACAGCGAAGGGCAGGTGGTTGGGACGAGGAGGAGAAGCGAAGTGATCATTTTGGAGACTGGGTCCCAGGACGGGGTCAGATACCAGGCTGCTGCTGCTACTGGACGCGTCCCCAACACGCACCAGTGGAGGGACATCTGTGCACCAATGCTTGTCAATAACCATAGGCCGTTGAACGATTTTTGCTTCATTAGTATTGCTAAAATAGATAGATAGATAGATATTTGTTTAACCACCACTG
>VOMN01099240.1:0-22172 GCA_014899125.1 Orchestia grillus
ACACAACAACACAACAACACAACAACACAACAACACAACAACACAGCCACACAACAACACAGCCACACAATTCCTTCGCTGCGCGAGACCGCGTGTCGCAGAACCTGTCGAGCTGAACTCGTATCCATCCCGATAGCAGGACTCGGCGAGACGCTGACTGCTCTGACCAGATTATTATGCAGGTGTGCGGCCTGCCATTTGGTTGCGGTATGAACTGGCTATTATCTGATCAAATTGGTATTGATCCCATATGTTCCATTCACGATTTAGTGCGCGAGTGTTTCACTATCATGCCATGAGTCTACATGAAATACATTCGAAGCATATGTGCGTGAAGCGTTCTAATTTTCATTAGCTAATATGAGTTTTTCTGATTATTTGTCCCACGGTAATTGATTATTTTTTCCTGTGTTGAATATCCTGTAACGTTTTTCCAGATGCATGTCGAAGTGGATTGCTTGGTTGGCAATTCTTCATCTGTGACTCCAGTGCCTTGCCAATCGGAAATGAAAATTGTATTAACACGTTGGCCGCGATGTGCGCCATATTGGTACACGTAATCATCTAACCTAACCTAACCTAACGTAACGAAAACATTACCATGCGTGAATACAAATTTAAAGTTTCCGTAAAAATTTGTGTTCAGAACTCGAATAAGCTAATTTAGATTAGAAAGAAAATGAATTGGATAACCAAATTAGTGAAAACAAAATCCTTCATTTTTACCTTCTTTACGGATATCTTTGTCGACATGAAATTTTACCTGTATGGAGAAATCGCGGCCAACGTCTTAGTATGACACTCTACTGAGTGACGTCCTTTGTTTACAGAATTGTTTTAAACACTCATAAAATCCGTGTATTCCATCGTGTGAACAATTTGCCTTCAAGGTTGTAAAAGCACCTTTGAGAAATAGTTCATATGCCAAAGAATAATATTCTTTACTTTAGAACATTAATATGTTCAGTTGCACAAAAAACTTTAAGCACTCTGAATGAAGAAAGGACGTTTAAAAACTTCTGTATCTACCATCCCTTCTCCCCCATCCTCACAGTCTACCCGCTCGCGGTCTGGAGAGAGAAATAAGGAGGACTTCTAAAGAGCACAGCGTCATTTGCATTGGGATTTTGGAGGCAGGACAATTCTTTGGTTTTGCTGACGAAGCCGTTCTGATTCTCCCTGAGATACTTACCCTGACTCATTGCTGATACGACATGGATTCAAAGATTGTGGTGAATTCTACTTGCTGGATGCTTCTTCAGTTTTAAACTTTCAATGGATTCGAGCGCTATCAAGAGTTCTACTTGCATTTATTTTGCACTGAGACTTAGATAAAAACATTCTTTGACGCGAAATCGATTTTAAGTTCTGTTTATGCGGGATATGACACGTTCGAAATCTGACTTTTAGGACACAAGCTTACAATTGGAAGTACGAAGAATCGCGTTTGAATTTTATGCATTTCACAATTATGAATAACAACTTATGGTCGCTCTGAATTTAAGGGCAAAATTTTGATACGCAAATGATTGGGATCTCGAGCGCACCATAGTAACTTATTTTGATTTTGTGCACCAACTCTGTGGGAATAGAGGAAAATCTACAAACAAAGGTATCTGGTTACGAGTAACAGGATTTTGGCCTGGTTATTCAATATTTTCTCACGTTTTCCTGCACATAAGGTCGTTGAACCAGCCTTAGCACTACAGTTTTTTGTAGAGTATGAATTCCGTCTGGCATTTCAATCGGACGTCAAGGCTTCAGTGCTACACCTGGTCTCTCTCACACTACCACTTTCAGCGCCGCCATTGCTGCGTAAACTACTGATATTTAGTGCAAGTCATCATTGCTCAATTGCTGATCTCTTTTTGTTGGCGGTAACTTTTCCCTCAGAGGGCATAAGATAGGTCATAGGCAATAGGGTTAGGTTAGTTAGGCTTGTCCATGCTATGCTGCGGGGACTAACATCTGCAGGGGCACATTGTTAGGCTAGGTTAGCTTTAGTTAGGCATTCGCGACTTCTATATTTATTGCCCACTTTACTTTTTATATTTTCATGCTTTCTTCGGTGATGATTATTTATCGTTTATTCCTCTTTCTTCTTAACTTGCCGTTTCTATGCCCACGGCATATAGTGTGAGAACACACCTTGTGCATAAATTCCCCGTTCTCGTAAGTCCATATTTAATGGTTCCTTTTCTTTCGGTGCGAGGTAGTCTGAGTTAGTAAAGCGCTACTATCCTGACTACTGTTACTACTACTTCTACTTGTGTAGCTCAGATCTGAAGAAATGAAATAGAAATGCTGAATTAGGGCTTATTGTAATTTCTTGAGCGGCCGCAGTTCCAAGTTGAGCATCGACTTTGAAATTGCTTCTATTTGAAATTTCAGTCATTAATAACTTATTTCATCATACAACTTACCCTCTCTGCTAGCCCGTGAAAGTGTATTGATATTTGTAATAAAGTTCTACAAGATAATTTAGCTCGTCTTTGACGACAGCATTGAATTTGCATTTTGTTTATTTGCTCCACTGACTTGGAAACTTAAATATTCAGCTACAATATTTTGTTTTATTTTTCTTTCCTTGTTATTTTTTACATGCAGTAATAAACAAATCAATGTTCAAAAAGTAACATAGAACTATTTTGCGCAGAATGAGTATTACCTATACAATTATGTTTTTGTTGTAAGATCCTCAATTTCCAGGGTTGTGCCTCATGAAGCGATATTTTATGGGCATGCCGTGATCTTTTGGTCATTACATCATTTTTGAAATGTTGGCTTACTATATTTACTTATGCTCGTTTTTTAAATATATCGGTAAGCTACAAACGCATTTAATCTTTGTGTACTGTTTGCTTTTAAAGCCTACCACTTCCCCCAGTTGCTAAGCAGTGAGCACATTTTATCATCATTGCAAGTATTAGGTCAGCCATTCACCTTCAAGCAATATACGTTAAATGTATCTTTTGGCACTTTAATTCCCGAAGTTTTAAGTGCGCTACTTCCCTCGACCAATAGAGAAGTAAACTCTCCTTTTGTCATTTTTACTCTCGCATTTCTTGCAGTGTTACACTTTTGCGCAGCCCTCAGTTGAAGACGCATCTTTTGCCTTTGTTTACTCCGCCCGTTTTGCATCTGCCGGCCAAAAAGCTGCACTCGAGGCACCGTGTCGCGGCTCTAGGACGATTGAAGTCACCGCCTTCCGACGTAGGCCGGCCGGCGCCTGCCGCCCCGGACACGGAACGGCAATTCCCGAAGGCCTCACCGCTGCGACAGTTTTAGCCTTCTCTCTCCTGTCAAAAATGTAAAGCTTCGCCTCACGTCGATAAAGCGGAAGCCAACCAAAGGAGAAGGCTTAAAGCTTTCTTCTTCGAGTCCTGGATTGTTGTTTCTGCTATTTTCTTAACGTTTGATGTGAAGAACTGTAATGGTTCTAGACCTATTCTATGGAGCGGAGTGGGCAGACGTATGGGTGGGGACGTCTTTAAAGGCACATGGATTCAAGTTTTTGAAGAACTTGAACATTAACTAGCGACTTTTTTTCGTAAGAAACAGATGTTCCTTTAATCATGGGTTCGAAACTATTTCAATTTATTCCTCTGATTCAGCGTGAAATGACTTCATCTCTTGACTATGTTCTTAATAAAATTTCACGTCACGTCGGAAAATCCCCAGAAACCTTATTAAAATGCCTTCAGAATTTGACGGCATTAACAGTGTATTTTATTCACTCTATATCGCTGTTTATTGTGTTCATTTTGCTTGAGAGCTAAGCCTCATCTCTTCGCTCCAGCAACCGTGAGAAGGAAGCATCTGCGCTGGAAGCCATCGGCGAACTTGCAGCGCGCTGTGTGTCGAGGGGTGTGTGGACGTGGTGGCCTTATACAGGCGCTGAATCTGTGTGACTTGTGTCAAGGGGCGTTGTGGCCGTATACAGACTCTGAATTTGTGTGACTTGTGTCAAGGAGTGTTGTGGTATCGTTCTATACACGGTTTATTCAGGAGATGTCTATCTATTCCTAAGTGGAGCAGTTTTTGCTCGTAACTTCTGTGGACGGCACGCAAACTACGCATTCGTGCGTGCGAAATACGGGAGTTCCGTGTCAGGAAACGGACTCTTTCGTACCCGACGGAACAAACCGCGGAGGCTAGATTAGCTACACTCCATCTCGTGGACCTGCATTTTAGTATATTCATCCTCAAGTTGTACTTTGTTTTAGGTTTTTTCTACTCCGTTTTGCTGAGTTCATGTTCAATCTCAATGCCTCGAAAGAAGCGTCTTACTGACGTTGACTTTTTTTGGCGTTAGCAGTCGCTTTAATGTTGCTCTGTGAAATTCGGAAGAACTGGAAGCTTTTGCCGTACTTTAACGTCCAGAATTGTGAGGGCCCGACCGTTCTCTGAACGATCGATCGTGTATTGCCTGCGGCATCAACCGGATGTTGAAATTTTTTGGCCGATTCTGTAAAAGTTGATTTTCCCGTTGGTCTTGATTTTGTCTGGATGTTAATACTACATGACACAGAGAGTGTAAGAAATGGCTCCCTAGCTGGTAAAATTAAATGAACATGTTGTAAGATTTCCTATCTTTTCGTTAGGATTTAATAGCTTCATCATCTCTGTTTGATACTCACGACTGTGTGGTTTTTCCGAGTGTTTAGACTCGGGCTATTTGTATTATTTCAAACATTTTGATAAACTTTTCATTTCACAATGTCGGCAACATATTTCTTATCACTTTGCACTCTCAGAGCGATTTATTTCTAATGAAGCCAGCCTGAGGTGCTTGCTTCATTTACGAAACCCTAAGTAGTCTTAAGTAGTCAGATTCCGTTTCGAAGTTCTCAGCCAAAATTGTTACCCTAGAAGAAAAGCGCAATAATTACCTGCTTTTGAATTCCCTGTTTTTGGCAGAACTAATGTTCACACGCCACTCCGGTGGGACGGCAGAGCAATTAAAATGTTATGGATGTTCTCCGTAGAGTTGTGGCCCAGTCATGCGAGACTGCTAATGGTCTCAGGATTGGCGGAGTGGGCGTGATTACGCCGGCCAGATTTTCATCCAATGATTAGAAGTTGTGTTTTTACTTCTGTGGAGAATCATTTATAGAGAAAGAAAGAAAAAAAAGAAGATATTAGGTTTGTATGCTGATGAATGCATGCAGTTTAATAGTATCAGTGGAAAATTAATATTGATATTTGAATTTTGTCCTGGTTCGGGAAATTACTCAAATTCTATTAAAGCCCTTAAATGTAGATTGATTTAACTAATTTTTTACGGTATTTTATCCCTTTTTCCAAATGAACTTGTGACACCAACGAAATCGGCTGCAAGCAGCGATCTACATTTGGTGTGTTCACCTCAATTGTAATATGCGCTATCAGGTTTTTGCACTTCTGCTTCCGATGTACTGATTGCTAGATGTTCTATTCACTCTGAAGTCATGCCTGAGGTGTCTTATCTTAGTATTGACAAGAATTTCTACATCATATTACGTGTGCTACGTCGCAAAAAATTCTATCTGAAGAACTGTTCGGCTGCATTTATTTCTTCAACTCATGCTTCGGTTGCAATGTATCTCATTGAGTACACCATGAGCTTTCGAGCAAGTTTAAGCGTCATAATTACGATCCTAAATAATTCCATCATTGGTATATTCTAAGACTCTTTGTGGCCATCAATCCTGGTCTGTCGTGATCTCAAAACTAATTGCAGGGTTGCAGGCGTGATTGCTAGAATTCAATCGGGCGCCATGTGAAATTAGCAGGCGATTTCAGCCCTGGGTTTTACCTGGGGGGCGCATTGTGAGGTGTCGATGATGTTAACTCTGGTGACTAACGAAGGGTTGCGTGCGACTTTTTGTCCTCTGGCGAGTCAACTTCTCACTTTACCTTAAAAGGACCAATGAAATAATTATATTGAACCGTGTCACAAGGCTCTTGCGACTTTTGGTGAAAGTTGGCTGCGGTCTCTTTGCAGATTCGCATAAGAATGAAGCTAGTTTCTCGTACAAAGTTAATGGCAGTTTTATCGCAATAAATTTTTTGGGCGTTGTGGGGTTGAGAGTACCCTGTTACTTTCACAAGCAGCTTGAAACACAGCACCTCTTGCTCTCGAGACACTCGCATGACATACTTCACTTTGAACTCTCCAATAGCGTACGACTCGTGCCAATGCCGGCCTCCTCGCCCTTCAGCTTGTATCTGGGAAAAGGGCGCACAGGCTGCCAGGAGAAGAGCAGCACTTCGTTACCTGCTGGGCTCGCTTCACAGTTCATGAATGCGTCATAAATCTTCTTTTGGGTCCGTCCTGCTGCGCTCAGGGGAAGTCCATTTCGTGATTAGGTGATTTGTTCTGCCGCCCTCGTTGGAACAACAATTAGAACAGCGTCTGTGAACAGGTTCGCTCTGAAAAACAATTAGAACATCGCCTGCGAACAAATCTTGACTGGAGATTAGAACTGCGTCTCTGAAAACGTTAATGCTGAAAAACAAATTTAAACACCATTCTTTGAACACGTATCACTGAAAGATAGTTTGATGAGAGAAAAAGTCCTGACTTGTGAACAATGAAAACAGCGTTCGAAAAAAGGCTAAAACCGAGGTGTATTATAACAGCGTTTGAATGCGAGTCTTTATTGGTTTCGAATTTATCTGAACTGAATAACAATCAAAAGTCAGCGAGCGGTCAGAACACTCAGAAGTTCAAAGGTCAAAGTTTTCTAATCCCGTGGACTGGAGAATTTCGATTAAATGGCACAAATTTCTGCTTTTTAGCCGACAACAGCAAATAAAGAATGGCAGTTTGTGAGACCTCTGCAGCAATCAGCAAAAAGCCTGATTACATGCGCGAAGTCACCCATTAATACAGCTCGTAGCTTTTCTCACCCGTCGATGTACTAAAGCATCGTTGTTCCACTCCGTAAAAGAATCGTGTGCCGGTGTGTAGTTCTCGAAGATTGAATCGAAGCTCGATCAAAATTTCACTTTTTATCATCCCTATCAACACCGTTGACGTAATGCGTTTATGTAAGATCAAAATTACTGTTTTTTCCTGTGCCATGATTAGTCCTAACGGGGTTACATATTAGGTAAGTAGTGTATCATTGATTTAACCGTCCAACAGTTCTCATTGGACATGAAATTCTAAATTTATCAGGTTTGTCATGACTGCTGGTTTATTTTAGATGAAACATAAATTCAAGGCATGTGAAATGGAACCAGTTTTTTGCGAATTATCGTAGGAAAATATTCTCCATGATTTTCTTACTAATGTATCTGAGTCTTATTTTTAATTCAACTTCACTGAACGTTCATTTAGGTCTTCCAAAAATCGGCTAGCATTTTGTTTCATTGCTTCTGCGTCGAGGAATTTAACGCATTATTAAGGAATCAAGTGAGCATTTCGTGCAAGTTACAGTTTCAAAATTGAGTTACAAATCTCGGACTCGATGCTCCATTTGAGAGGGAGCCCTGCACGAGGCTCTAACTTCTCAAATCCTTGCCTCTAACTTTGTGGCCGGGAGTCCGATCATTTCTTCGGCGCCCGATCTGACCGCATATTCTTTCATTAATTCCATCGATGTTCCATCCGCTTATGCTCGAAGCGAAGCAAGTGTGAGGATATCAACGCATCTTCAAATGTATTAACCTTACAATATGTTCTCTTCAGATAGGACTTGTCAAAAGTGTATTAGGCTCATTATAAACATCCTTTATTAAGAAAATACATTTTTACCTGTCATAAAATGTACAGTTTCGAACAATTTTGCGTGATACGAAAACGATAAATTTGCAAACTATTGTAATTTGTATTTTCAATTGTATTGTTACTGTAAGCACTAAGCGAACAACTTCTTCTCCACTAACATTGCATCGACTTCGAAACCAGGATCTGCTTGAGTTGATTGAGACCTCGCTTCTGGTGAGGAGATTAGAAACTTCGGTTAATATTTTAATAATTCATAAAATAATTGTTTGGGCTAGGTCGAGTGCATCGTTATGAATCACATTGAAATAAATTTAACAAAATCACCTCATCAAGATGCTCTAACTTTATCTCGGTTAAATGAGTTTTGTGAAGGATCGTTGCTGGGAATTATGCAGCTCCGCGTTGGCGAGGACGTCGCAAACGCTCATCATGCGAGACGCAGCACGGGTCACGGGGTGTGTTAGGTTGGCTTGTCAAGGCAGTTAGAATACAGAAGCCGCTGCTAAAACTTTATTGTGAGATTTGCCAATGTTCATTTGTTATTTTTTATGAAGACGGTTTAGAGTATCTAATATATTTTTGTTTCAGTGAGTTTTGTTTGCGAGGATTTTCGTTGAAATAGTTGGGAAATGCAGTGCAATAAGTTCATATATTCCATTTTTAAATTTTGTCGATCTAGTCTTCAAATTAAGTACGCTAATGCGACTCATGTTTCAAAGATCAACCATTTGAGAGACAATTTCAGTCATGAGAACACGTACTATTCCTGAGGCCAGATGATGCTTGGTTATTTCTAGCACTTCGTGCACATGTTTGATCCATTTTTTGTTCCATGCGCTGTTTTAGCCACGGTTGTAGCGTTCTTCCAATTACCAGTGTAATAGTGGTGAGTACGAGGTTATTTCGAACAGGGGTTGCAGGGGCCCTCGCGGGGCTAACGATGAAGAGTCGCCAGGTATGCCTGCTACGAGCGTCTTCACCAAAAGCGCTCTGTTTGGCATATCTTCTAATTTTTACATCACTGAAAACGATAAAGCGCGAGGACGAAAAGTTCCTGCATGTGACGAAAAGTTCCTGCTGTTGTCGCCAGGGGCAAAACAAAAGCTGTCTAATTTACACTCGAAATTCCAGCCCTGCATTGAAAAATTCTTAGAGCAAAAACGGGCCTGAAACATCGCGAGTTATGCAGCCAGAATGGGGCTCATTTCCGCATGGCGTCCGGGGTCCAAATTTTATACGAAGCGCGCGTTGTGAGTGGTGTGTGTGTGTTGTGTGGTGGGTGTGTTGAGTGGTGGGTGTGTGTGTGTTAAGTGGTGGGTGTGTGTGTGTGTTGAGTTGTGTGTGTGTGTGTGTTGAGTTGTGCGTGTGTGCGTTGATTTGTGTGTATATGTGTGCTGCGTTGTGGGTGTGTGTTGAGTTGTGGGTGTGTCGCTTTCATTGTGTCCCGCCGGGGGGTGTAGACTTTGTCTTATTCAATATTTTGTTCGTATTAGAAATATTCCTGCTAGAGGAATTCCTGCTAGAGGAATTCCTGCTAGAGGAATTCCTGCTAGAGATATTCCTGCTAGAAACACTTCAGACTGAGGTAACCTAGTCTACATTCAGGCAGCGAAACTGCGGTCAAGTTTTTGATGACAAATGGTTTCCTTTTTTCCCCCGTTTCAGTTCTAGCACAAAGTTATTTATATTTGTTTAATTAAAAAAGAAACGCTCGGTTACAAAATGGAAAAATATGTGCCGTTTATGTCTGATTCCTTCTTTCGTTTGGATAATTGAAGTGCATCTCATAAAATTGTTTGCTCGCTAATGAAACTATTTCAACCACTGACAGGATTGCATGCGTTGCTCGGGGCAATTCAAGGGGAAGATTTCCGTCTATCATCCTAAAATAGGGAAAATTGACGAAGCCCGTCCGAACTAATCTAGTCTGGTAATTATTATCGTTAGAGAGCGTTGAGGCTTGTTAGACTTATAATTTCCTATGTTAGCTATTAATGAAACGCGCTAAGGATGCATAATTGAATCATTATTACCTGTAGCTGTTGTTTCATGCTCTGCTTTTTTGAAAATTGTTGTTTAGGAGATCAATTTTTGATACCTGCCGCTTCTGTGTACAGAGAATTGACGTGTTTGTCGGCGCCTTAAAATACTCCTGCCCGCGACGCACCGCATTTATCGCCAGGGATTTCATGGGGAAGATCGTGCAGATTTATTCTTAAGTTACCAGCTGCTAAAAATAATTGTGACTAAAAAGTAACTCGGAAAAAGCGAATCGCAACACTTGTGGAGCCTGCCAACACCTGTGTCTTGCATATGAATACTTCACAAATACTGTAATTTAAGCTCTATTGGGTTATGCATTTTTACACTGAGCAATTTAGTAGGAAAGCATAAAAATACTCGCAACGTCTCGGGTGATGGTGCAGTCGGGATCTTCGCCCCAGGAGGCGCACTGAAGGAGGCTTTCCAGGCACACTCGCGCTGTGGCCTGCTGGAGGTCGGCTCACTTGAAACTCGAATTTGACATCGAGGGCCTTTGTCAAGGCATGACAATTTCCGCAGTAAACACTCGTCACAGAACGTGGTGGCTGCTCTGAACTTATTCCTTTTGAACCAGACCTATCAATGAAATTTTCATAGGATAACCCTGGGTCGGTCGGCACACATGCGTGTCTGATATCCCGAACTCGTACTTTAATGTCCGGCCTATCCGCAGGTGCGGAAGTCTCTCTCGTGCTGAACACTCGCTTCCCTCTGTCCCATTATCTCGCGGCTGATAACTTACCTATGAGAAGTCCTGTTAGCTGGGACATTTGGGGCTCAGAGTGTCGACCTCTGCGACGCATTAACTCTTTTCATGCCTGCTGTGTATCTGACCGCGATCCCCGCTGGTGCCGTGCAGATCATCGATGAAATTTCATGGGTACGAGCTAGCGCCCAAATTGGACTGCACCGTGATAGTCTGTTATAGTATTAGTCGGCCAGGTATCAGTGCGCGTGTCGTCTTATTTTTGATTTACCGTGAACGTTCGTGGTTGTACTTGTGTCGTCTGCGCTCTTCATTCTAGGCCGTAAATTTATTACGAATAATTTGTCGAGGAGGATATTCGATTGAGATGTTATCTATAAATTATATTCTTCATGCCACGGAGGAGGAGGGGGGGGTCGTGTTGACCTAGTTGTGTTTCTTGTAATTGATTTAAAATTGAGTGTATGTAGTATACATTTATACCGTACTATAGCTCTTTGCCAAAAATCTACCTTAGTTATTTCGTCACTATTTGGTATCAAGAGGATGAGTGTTTGGTAAGTGAACGTCGTTAGGTGTTGTTACTTTGCATACTATGTTTTATTATCTTGACGTTTAAATTTGGCTGCAATTGAAGTGACACTTCATCTCATGATAATTAAATCTGTGTCTTCTCCCCACTTTTATTCATGACTTGGGTGCAGCTCTCACATATGAATTGCAATAATCAGAATTGGTTTCACGGCAACTTCAAAGGTCTAGAACACGAAAAAATACACCGTAAATTTTAGCGTCCCACAATATTTCGCTCATTGTTGAAAATGTAGACACGCATTTCAGTGACTTAGGACCTAGAGAAGAAGTCCGTCGGCGCGGATCACCTCAATGCATTCATAGCCGCAGGATTTGAAGTGTCGAGACGACGAGATCCCGGCCTGAGCAGCGCGGACCGTCCCCGTCTTTGCATTCCGGTCTCCGGAGATTATGCTAACACTTGTGTCCGATCCCGTTTGTGGATGCCGGGTGTTTTGTGCTGACAAATTGCTGTCTGCTATTTATTAACATTTCCGAAACTTTTACTGCGCGAAGTTACGGAGTAAGAAAAGCTTGGTATTTGAAAATGTGAAAATTCGGTGCTTTAGAAAAATATTTCTATGAATGATTTTGATAGCTTGGATGTGTTCATTTTTGAATGGTGAACTGCCCAGGTCAGCGATTCTCTTCAGTTGCGATGCAATAAACTTCCCACGAGATGTGAACACCGAAATCAATGAAGGGTGAATACTCAAATAAATATAGCCCACTTAAGATTTTTTCTAGTTCCTATTTTTCGCTGAAAAGCCTCACTTTTTATAAGATTTTGTGCGTGAATTCGGTTCCAGGTGCTTGTTCGTCGATATTTATTTATTGGTTCATAAGTTTTAATTCCTTCTGTCTGAAACAAAATTCTGTCTAAACAATGAGTCGCATAAGAGCAAAAATGAACTTATTTCAGTGGAACTCTCAATTTCATTTCAGTTATCCTCTGCATATTTCATTCCACAAATAAAAATCCCACAATCGACCGGCTTCGCACAGCACCTCGTCACGAGGACAGGTAATTAATTTCAATAAATACGGAATTTCTCCACAAGGGGCCGACCATAAATCGCTTAGGCGGCTGTTTATTTCGAGGCCCCACTCGGGCTCGCTCAAGCGCTGGCCCCAAATAAACAATAGCGATTCTAAGGCTCGCCCAATTCATAAATACGAGCGCCTCGTGAGCGCGCCCCGCATGCAAATGTGCGCGGGGGACCGGCCGGTGCAGCGCCACTTCCTCGCCCCTGCGCCGCTTCTTTTTCGAGAATTTCACGTGCGAGTTTTGTCGAGCACCCGCCGCTTATTTTATGACATTTCCTGCACCGACGGACTTATTATCTCCTGTCACTCCACTCTTGGGTAACTCTATGCTCTATGATGTGTCCTAGTTTTTTCAGTTGTGGTCGTTTAGAGTCCCTTTTTGTGCGGTTGATTTACTCAAGTACACTTTGTACGTAACATAGGTATGTTTTCCTCCTATTTCCGATCCCACCGCTTAGAATATTTCGATTGCTTCTGATTACAACAAAAGTATTTTTTCCAGAAGTTCGTGTCGGCTTCGTAACGAAATCCAAGTTCTATAATAATACGCGATTTACTTGTGTTATCCAGTTCTTTGTTCAAAGTTACAAAATTGATCTCTTACACATGCAATTTCTCTATTCAGCTGTTACGGTTTGCTTCTCTTGAATTTGCTGCCCTGTAGTGATGCTTTTTAAATGCTATATTTCTATCAGTAGTATTGAGCCACCGAGTCCAGTTTGATTTAGTCCACTGTTGTCACCCCATTCAACTTATGCTTCACGATGAAAAGTCCTTGGTGGAAGTGCTTTATGTATTGAAAGGCCAGACAGAGCTGCTCAAACAAAGGTTTTTCTTCTACGTCTGAGAGCCCGAAGAGCTCGATAAAGAGTGTACCAGGTTTCAGACGTTGAACTATTTTACTTTTTCAAACTAGCCTTTTCTCGTGTGATGAAAAAGTCGTAGAATAAAAATCCCTTCAGGTTTGAAGTACGTCATCTGACTCCGACTTTGTTGCAATAAGTAGATCAGTCTGCCATCAAGTTAATGGCTGTAGTAAGAGAGATTCTTTTAAAATAATTTCGGAAATGTATTTTTTGGTCCATGGGGATTCATTTGCTTACTGAAATTTTATCGTGTCAAGTCAAAGGGTTGGATCCATTTATTTTTATTTATGCACATAAAAACGAACTTTATCTTGACACATTGCCACGCCAATCCTGTACTCTCGTCTTACCCCGAAGACACCCCCTTCCCCCTCCCGCGCTCCGCGAAACAGTCGTCATCTTTCGAATCTGAAGCAACACCGACTAGACCCCCACCCCTTCCCCCCCCAAGCACCGTAAACTTTACGGAAAACTTGTATTAGCAATTCTGGATCCCATTGTATTTTCGTCGGACTGACCGATGCATCATGCCTGCGCCCTCTTTTAAAAATGCCTTCGTTTTTACTTCACAGCACTTTCACCGCGCAGATTTGAGGCTAATGCATGATTTGTTAGCGAAATCTTTCCTGGCGGTACGGCCTAACATCTCACGCGTGCTTACAAATAGCAAGGCGCATACCGAGCATTTTAACTGGAAAATTGGCTTTCGTGGCTGATCGATATTAATTTATGTTCTTGTTTTCGTATATTGCGTTACTTCGAGGTAGCTTGTCTGCAGTTTGATAACCCGGTAATTCGATGTATTTATCTTTCTGCTCTCACTGCGCCTGGCAATGTTGGTAATGTGTCCTAAAATATCATTTACGGCTCCCTGTAGTTCTATGAACGAAAATGCAGCGCTAAATTGTTTATCAGAGATAATATCGATTTAGTTATTATTTAATATTCAACCCATTTTTGTCGTTTGGTTTGCTTTCATAAAGCTCTCTCAATAGGTATCATTTGCGCTACTCCGTTTCTTATTCGTACTTCTCTCATCAAGTTCAGCAACACGGATTTGTTCATCGATGTGTTCAGCGAGGCGTCGCGCCTAACTTGCTGCGCAGGCCTGGCAATCTTGTGGAAAGTCTACGGATTTTGGACGATTTTTTTCGATTCGATTATCATAATAACTTGCTCTTCGTATTAACTAGCTCGCAGCGGTGCCGAAAAGCCTCGAGTGCCTGATATTAGCAATCAGCTTACCTTTAGGCTAATTTCTGCTCTACCGACATAGGCTTGGGCTGAGGTAATTCTGACTACCTTTTATTTTGTTCATTTCTGTTGTTTTTTTGGGGGGAGAGGGGGTAAAAAAGGTTTTTAGTTTTTTTCCGAACTTTTTCGATATCGATTGCAATGCATTTACTCAATTTTCTCACAATCTGACTAGGTTTCATTTCTCACGAAATTTGGTTTTAAAAAATCTATTGATATGCTCAGCGATCATGCTAGAATTTTGAGCTGAAACTTGCGTACATAGGAGGTCCTGTCACCAGTGCTTATTACTGCCAGCACACTAGCTGAAATGGACCGCGTTTGTACAATGCACTTCTCAGAGGACTAAGGAAAGGCAATTGGGTCAGATTAGTAAGGTCTTTCTATCGTACGCTATAGGGGCTGCGTCCCTTGAGGGTTAGTATGAGGTTACCTCAGCTACAGATTTGCCTTTTGTTCTTCCATCTTTCGTGCCCACTTTTAATTTTCACACCTTCTTTCCTATTTTCTTTTTGTATTTTCTTCCTCTTCATTTTTAATTTACGTTTCGTGACCAGAGATCTTTCGAGCAAAACTCATTTTGTGCATAGATTTTACGTTCCATATACTCCTTACTAAATGCTCCCTCCTCTTCGCTGTTTTTAGATCACATTTTATGAGGAGAGGGGGCTTTCAATAGATTATTAATCATTGCTTTATGAAATATACATGCCTACCATTCTCGATTTCATAGTTAGATACGTGGAACATGAGTCAATTTTTTTAGGCTAGGTTGCATTCTTCGCGGTGACCAATAGTCACCTCTGAGACGAATAGTACCCTTACTCCTAGGCCGTCTGAATTGTTACCTCGGAACTGTCTCGTGATTGTCTCATATCTCGAGGTTGTTACCTCTGAACTGTCTCGTGATTGCCTCGAAGTTCAAGATTGTTACCTCTGAACTCGTGATTGCTCGTCACCCCGAGATTGTTACCTCTGAACTCGTGATTGCTCGTCACCCCGAGGTTGTCACCAACAGCCACTCGTGAGGCTCACCCCAGTCTCAGCCGCGGTGCCGCTGCCTGCCCGTCAGAACTGGCCCCCATGCAGCCCATTTACAGCCCCCCTCCCTTGCCTCTCGCCTCATTACCGTCTTTACGCTCGTCGCCAAAATTCTGATTTGCGTTTCGATGTCTGCATAAATCCTTAATTTGTCCGCACCCTGAAAGGCCGCTGCGATGCGTTGCCATTTTTCTGAGTTTTACAGCCTCGCTTTTCTATTTTACTACAAATTTTACGAAGCCCTTGGAAAAATTGATGGATGTACGTTAGTATCTGCGTAGACTTGTTTTATTTGTTGTACGGAAATATCAGCGGTCGTTGAGAATTTAGGGCCTGCTAATTCGGTGTGCGAGCGTTACCTCAGATGCTAAATTTCTTATTCTGGAGTGTAAAAGTTACATTTTATATTGCCTCGTCGTCTTGCATCGCTATTCGTTCTCGTGAAACGATCGTTTTAGTTGCCGATAACTGTGGAAATGGGTTACCGATAACTATTGAAAATGGTCTCAGGATACTTGTGTAAATGAGTGACTGATGTGTGAAAATGACTGTAAGTAGCAAAAATGGGTTACGGATAACATGAAAGAATGGCAAACGTTTAGGGTACTGAGCACAATCGAGTTTGTTGCATGTTTTGTCATCTTCCGATCGGAAAGCTCGTGACCGAATTGGACTTCTATTTCCATCCCTCAGGGGGCATATTATAGGCAATAAGGTTAGGTTAGGTTTGTGTATCCTATGCTCTGGGGATTGCTAGGGAGCTGTAAACTAACTAATGATAATGATAATGATTCGCTTTCTTGAATATTGCTTGTGGTGAGGCTAGCTAGCTTTAAACTAACTAATAATAATAATAATTTATATCTTTCGTGCCCACTTTCAATTTTTTCGTTGTTTTTCCAATCTTTTCTTTATATTTTCTCTCTCTTCATACGTGGCTTACTGTTTCAATGCATGACTTACTGTGTATGAATACGCCTTGTTTATAGATTCTCCACTGGTTCTTAATAGCCCGTACTAGCAAGTCCCTTCTCTATTCCGAGTAACTGAAGCGCTGCTCTCTATACTACTTCTACTTCTGTTTCCTAAGTAGAGTATTTTACAAATAGCATCTACGATTGAATTACATCGAATACTTTTCATACACTTTAACTGTATTCAGACATGGAGGTGAAAAAAGTTTACGATTTAAATGTGCTAAAGTCTTTCAATTGAACTTCTTCTGAATTTTATCATCACTGAGTCGAAACTAGCTTGAGGAACCACGCGACTAACACTCTGTTGAACGTACGAGTACACAAGTCACACAGTAATTGCACATTACTAGCTGAGAGCGTGTGACCCTCATTTAGCTTATTTACCCATTATCTGTGGTAATCACTCGCTGATACGCACGCTAACAAATGCCTCTTTTCTCTTTTCAGGTTTGTACTGAACACCGTTGCCTGGGCATGTGCTGCGGTCGTGAGTGTTCATCTTCATCATTAAAATTATCCAGTAGTCGAGCCAAATGTATTCGTAGCAGTGATTGTACATGCTTTCAAAATGTTCTGCTAAGTATTGATGAAGCTGGTACTGTTTTAGGTGAATTTTTGCGTAAGTAATACGTGCTACAGTAATAAACAAATAGTTACGCAAGTACTGAGTGCTATGATTTTGAGCAAATTCGGATTTACGTTAGCAGTGCGCGCTGTAATTCTCAGTAAAAGCTATGCAAGCATTACGTAGTGCAAATGCGTGGTACGCTGCGGACTAGGGTCTATTGTTCAGTCAAATAAGTACTAACGCTCCTAATTCATTTGCGTTGATAGAAATTTTTACTTTCCCAATGCCCGTTGGGATTTAGAGTGCAAATGGAAATCTGTGCACTCTGTCCTACGTATACTGGAGGCTTGAATTGAATTTCGATCTCAATTTATTCATACTTAAAATCATACTTGGGTACTTTTGGAGACATTAATACGTAATGTATTGGTGACAGATATGCGCTTCAAAACGTGCGTACCAGCCTAAAAACTTAGTTTTATAAAGGTATTCTCTATTAGGCAAGATCACTTCGTAATTGTGCTGCTAAACTCAACCGCCTATGCAGGTATCAATTCTCGAGGTTGTCGAGGGAGTTCTCTTAGGGCATGACCGTGCCACTCAGCTCTAATTATTCATGCGCTTGACGTTTCGAGTCTTGGTCTCAGGGAATTAAGAGTAGTACTGAGCGCACATTTCTGCTATTGAAATAGTTCCAACGGGGAACATTTTGACTCGAGAAGCTTTGCTGCAAAGTCACGCGTCTAAAGCCCCGTGTTCTTTATCCCGGCGTCTTTGTTGCAGCGCAGCTTTGTCTCGCCGTTCATTCTGGGCTCAAGAAAGCCTCCATTTGTTGGGTTCATTTTAATGATCACCGAATTGATCTCTGTCCGAATAACCTTCATTAATCGTCCATGAAAATGAGTCATTTCCCCCGAGGCCAATTTTGTCAAGCTCTCAGCGTCTAATGTAATAGATGGAACGTGCGAGCCGATCTTTTGTGACAGTAATGCTCGAATTAAAGTTCTTTGCAAGGTTATAATCGAGGTAAAATGTTTTGCACGCCATATCATTATATTCAATTTTTGCCTACCATTATCGATTAACTGTAGAGAGACTAACTGTGAGGAAAATGTGAATTTAAACTGTGTCTTGCGTCGAGGCCCAACGTTGTAGCACTTGCTTTAGTGTAGAGGAATCTGAAGTTTATAATTCAGGCAGGTATGTAGTATTGCTGTTCTAAAAAATAACAGATCTCGAATAAATGTGGAGAATGGCGAACGTCAGTGGTAAAAAGATGTCTTTTTGCAATGTGGTCAACAGCTAAAGAGTTCCGTGGCATTGTATATATGAATAATATTTAGAAATCCTGAAGGCTAATGCAACTTAACGTTTTTGAGGACCGTTATGTAAACAAAGGATGGCCTCAGAAGGTTCTGTGATGTGCTGTGTGTGATGATCGATATGACGAAGTGACCAAAGAAAAAAGCACTGTTCTGCAAACTTGATTTGGAAAAAATTGCGTTGAAGTGCAAAGAAGGAAGCCTAGGAAAGTGGTGGCGACGGCTGGGAAGTGTATTGTGTACGCAAGTTCTTACGAACATCGGGTGCATGACTGGTGGTGCCCGTGGTGTGTGGGGTGTGGGCGTTGGGTGTAATACGTGCATGTGACTGGGAGGGATTTTATGATGGAATTCTCTTATCACTCTGAGTTTTGACATCTCGCTATGACACTGACCTCGTTCTGACTTTTCTTCAGTACTATATTTCTCTTCATAATCACGGTGTAGCCTATTTACAGCTGAGCATGTTAAAAATTCCAAATTTTCGTTACTTATTACCTTGAAAATGCGCCATGATTGTAACTGCGAAATCTATTAAAGTGAACTGAAAAACGTAATAATAATTTTGTTACGCAAGGTAGGGTGTAAATGTTTTTTATGAACAGGTTGTATTTAAAAACAGAGTAGGGTCGCAACTTAGACCATGAAAGATGATGAGGTGAGGATTGCTAAGGGCTGTTACTCAACTCGTGCATTAACAAGTTCATTATATATATTGATAATTCTTGTAACTTTTGTTGTTCCTTTGAGACATGTTCAACAGTTGATGTTATCAGAACTTTTTGACTAATATGAGCAGAGGTGGCGATGAATAATTGAGCCAAAATTTATTATGGCTAAGTATGAAAACCGTCGTGTCTTGGTCACAGCGGGTGGGAAAACAGCCTAGCTTGAATGGACGAACGCCGCTTGTAGGCCCTTGCTTTCCGAGGCGGAAGCCTGGTGTACCTCACCTTTATACATGGACAATTCCATACGTGTTTACCTACAGAATGATTGGAATTTTTAACAGCTCTGCAGTTGGAATTCTGGCCTCATTTGCATGGCTGCGACATTCGGCAAATTTTTCAGTAATTGATTTTTACGAAGAATTGCTCGCATCGAATGAGTGAAGCGCTCTGAAGTTGCACAAATGTGCGAAGTACTAGAGTACTTGTTCCACAAAAATGGTTCATAGAAGTCGATTGAAATTGACGCCATTCCATTTCAGTTTTCGGTTTCAGATTGAGTTTTGTTGACTACTTTTTATTGATTGAAAGCAACGAAAAACCTTCATACTCAACAGTCGATTTGGTTTCCGTCTCGCTTTCTTAGACTCCGCAAAGCAGACATTACAGGTGTGATCTCGAAGACTATGCGAGTGTAATGCTCAAGGCTTTGAGACATTCTAAGCCAAATGTTACGCTCAAAGTGTTACGCTCAAATAAGTCATTTTCATTTCTTTATAAACACAGTGTTATCTATTTTAGTGCAGCGAAAGTATAAATTGTATTAAAACTTTAGTTAAATATGAATTCTTCGCTCATCTTTGACGCAACGTATTTGCGGCTTTGAAATATTCGTTGAAGCCATCGCAGTCGGTTGTAATTTCACATGAGGGTGACGTAGTCAAATCTAGTAATTTTGCTGAGCTTCTAACGTACGGGCGAATTGCTTTCTAAACTCACCTTCAGCGCTGGGTGTCGATTGGCTTAACCCTTTCACTCCCGTTGGGATAATGAGTCCCACAGATTTTGTGTGGGAGTTCTGGGGCACAATTGGCGCCTAACCCACATTTGGGACGTCACAGTACCTACGCTTCGCTAGTTACTTGCGGCCTCATGTGAACTCTCAGCGAATTAGATCCCGCTTTGATCAGTGGCGCAATGCATTTCATATCACTTGTTCTGCAAGCGAACCTAATGTTTTCTATTATCGCAACGGGGAGTGAAAGAGTAAAGCGACGTGAGACCTTTTGGTACACGTGTGAAGCCTAAGACGCATTTTATGGACGCATTTGGTGAAGTTGGTGACGCATTTTATGAAGAGTATCCCAAAGCTTATCAGAAATTAACTCGGGTAGTTTTAGGAGAGGAACTTGAGTGGAAATTTTCTGAAGAGCGATACTCTCTCAAAATTTTTCATTGACTCCGACCACTCGACAAGATAATCTTGATGTTTTCGTGCAGAAATCGGTGGCTGCAAAACATTTCAGGCCTCCATTGGAAGGCACCCGTGTCTGGAAATGATATATCTTTTTGATATAAGAACTCATTTGCAAATCGGCCGTGGCACCCTTCAGAGGTGCTTCGGTCCTTCTTTTCCTTCCTCGAGGTCTTAGCACTTCATTCGGTCGGAAGAAGTCTTTTGTGCTTTCATCTAAAGACCTGCAGCGGAGAGAGCTCGGTCCCCTTGAACTACGATCTGTTTTGTTTTGCACCCAGTTTTTATTTTTATTTTTTTATTCCATCGAAACGTTTGTTTTGTCAGTCAGTCCGTCTGTCGATTTCTAGGGAAGAGACATTTTTTCTAGGGAAAAATCGGAAAAGCGGGAGGTGTGTCGTCGCTACCACGAAAGTAGTCACTTCAACAGTAGTGAAGGACTTCACGTGAAGTAATTCTTTTATTCGCTTCATTTTACTGCCTATTATTATGTTTCTGATATTTGAGTATGTGAAGTATGCCTTTCTGCAGTTAAGGTATTATTAGTTATTTTAACATTGTATTCCGCGTACGTCAGAGGAAAAGAATCTGAATATCTATGGAGAAGCTGATTCGGGTAGCCCAAGCTTTGCCTCCTCGAACCCTCGAAACGGCTGAACGACTTGTGCGTACGAGGGTCAGTTGGTAGCAATGGACTATTCACTCGGCGTAGCGTCATTCACGTAGCATTTCTCAGGAGCGAATCAACTTTGATAATTCTTTGTATACATGTAACTCTCAAAACGACTCCGTCAATGGATAAGGGAAATGATGTGGGGTATGTTATTATTTTGGTTTATTGGCTCCTTATGAATGTATGATTCATGTACACATACATATATACTTGACTGACTTGAACCATACGAACTTACTGCTTCTACAGTTGGTGTTGCTGATGGTGCACCACAACTCGATTTCTAATTATCGATGTTTAATTCTGTGTAAGTCTTAACCCGTATTTTGAAACAAGCCCGTATTTTCAGACATCCCGGTATTTTGAGACATCCTCGTATTTCAGGCATCCCCGTATTTTGAATTAAGAAGTTCAATTACTTTCCCCCGATTTTTAACCTACTTTTCAGATACAATTTTACAGTTGCATCAGGTATGTACGAAGAATCGCACGATATTTTGGGTATTATTTACCTTAATGCACTGGTACTTCACGATGAACGGTGGGCACGTGAACTAAGGATCACATCTACAGAAGTCTCAACAAGACGTCCATACCTATTTTCAAACTTGTAGTCTCACTCATTGAAATACCAAATGGAACCATGCTTCGCACGGGACTTATTTCAAATTAAACGTTTTTCTCTCTTTTTATTTTTTTTTTGCTACCACCACCAACACTGCTGCTGCTATTATTGTAGCTGCGGCTTCCGTTATTGTTGCTGCGGCTGCCGTAATTGCTGCCGCGGCTGCCGTAATTGCTGCCGCGGCTGCTATTATTGTTGCTGCTGTGGCTACTATTATTGTTGCTGCGGCTGCTGTTATTGTTGCGGCGGCTGCTGTTATTGTTGCTGCTGTTATTACTACTGCTCTTATTGTTGCCACCACCACTACCAACACCCCCACTACCATCACCTCCTCCATCACCTCCTCCATCACCGCCGCTGCCGCCGCCGCTGCTGCTGCGGGGCGCTGTATTGTTTCCGCTCGAAGGCACATATGACGGCTCCTCTTTGCTTAATGAAAACCTAATATGAAAGCAGATGCAAATGTGTGTGGAGAAGTTCGAGCTCAATGAGTTCCTTTGAGGCGCCGACCCGCCTCTGCAGCCACTCGCCTCGACGCTGGAGCGCTCAGGCGGCGCACCACGCGTTTTTTGATGCACGGGCCGTGTTTGATGCACGGGCCGTGTTTGATGCACGGGC
>VOMN01099244.1:0-11512 GCA_014899125.1 Orchestia grillus
TGTCCCTTCTTGCGATGGGGGTCAGAT
This sequence comes from Orchestia grillus, assembly GCA_014899125.1. Taxonomy (NCBI): domain Eukaryota; kingdom Metazoa; phylum Arthropoda; class Malacostraca; order Amphipoda; family Talitridae; genus Orchestia; species Orchestia grillus. Next base: position 28 of record VOMN01099244.1, read on the forward strand.
CCCCCACCTACGTTTTACCTATCCTTCATGTTCCATCCTGCATTTTTTACCTAATTGGTCTAGAGATCTCAAATTAGTCAGGCGACACAAAAATATGTTATATATCTCTATGAATAGTCTTTTGAGACAGGAACTGTAGTGTGATGTTTTGGTATCATTATTTCTGCTTTGTTTAAAATATATAGATTTCTTAAATTTTTAACGGAAAATGAACACATATATCATGTCAGTTTTTGCCATCATCCGTTTTTCTTAACAGCTGTTTGGTGTTTACAAACAAATGTGCTCAAATCCCAAATTGTTTATACTTGCGTACCATTAGGTGTATGCTTCACATAGCTGGTGAACGTAACAAAATGTAGTGTATGACCGTTGTTCAGTTAGTAAAAACTTTTATAGACCGGTAAAGGAGGGAACAACCACTGGTATAACTTACTTTGGAGTATGAAAAAATAGAAGTAAGACAAGAGGCAAAGGAATTCATATACATCCCAAAGCATTTTTTAAGTTAAAATTGGCCAACAATTGACAAGATACAAAGAAAATAGACACCCCAACCAAAAGAACAATTGATTTACTTGACTTTTAAAAATAAGGATTTAGCTGCTTTGAAAAAGGCGACTTCAATCCTGAATAAATAAGATATCAGCCTTCTCATTGAAGAAACATAGGCGAGTATTGAAATGCTGCTAGGTCTGACTCAGGCAGAGCCACTCCTTAGGCTCACCCTGTGCACCATTTGCCAAAGATACGGTATGCTGTAGAAAAAGTTTCATACAGCATGATAATCAGTCCACTAGCTCCAAACCCTTCTGATGAAAACAGTTTTGATAATTTACTAATGAAGGACACTCCTTCAAGTGCTGATAATGGCACTGGTCTTTTACGGTCTAATTTAAGTGCAGTGCCTTTCAAGTTCCAGCACTAAAAGTTACAACTCATTTGCAAAAAAAAGAACATATATGGCTTAATATTATGTTTTTAAGTTAGCATTCAGTGCAGTATTTTTGGATGTAATTTTTCTTTTTAGGTTGCAGAAATGTTTTTTTTAAAATTGAACAAGATGAACATGCAGTTTAAGATAAGTTTATGTTGTACAATGTGTTTTCTGCTCTTGTACTTCTTTCTGGTTACTATGGGACTATATTAAGGTCATCTTAGCCGCTGGCGTGAAATAAGACTTAGGGTTAGGGTAGGTTTGTTTTGATAATTTGATATAAAAAAGAACCTTTATTTATTCAAACATGCTTTATCATTGAGTATTAAATGCATTACTACTAGTGGTGTATTAGGGGATGTGAAGAATGTGTGGTTTAAATTTCCTTTTCCAAAGCCCTACCTGACCAAGGCCTGAACCCTTGATTTTCTGGCTGTGAGGCCATCATCCTCACCACTACACAATGGAGCCCACCTAAAGGAATGTCAAATACCTCTTGGTGAAGCATAGTGAAAATGTGATTATTTCTGTAGGCTTTACATTATTACATTGTGTTTGTATGAAAATACCTAAAATATTTTATCATATACATTGAAAATTTTCTATAATTTAGAAAAAAATCCTTCTCTATGATACAAACATAAAGACTGTGTGAGTAGAATGCCCTGTATACAATGCCAATCTAAAATCAATGTTTAACCTCTATCTGCTACTCAAATTGACCTTTCCATAAAAAACGCATCCAAACAAATTTGCTAAAAAAAGAAAACTTTGATTAGAACAACTCCCTTTTTAGGAGAATGACATAAAAATCCCTAATCCATAGACTTCAGGAAACAAAGTTTAAATCAATTTCATAGAGGTAAAGCAGCAGGAGGCCAAGTAAATGATTCATTTAAATTAAAGAAAAGCCTATCTTGACTTTTAGCTGCAGATAATATAAACACTATGGACACTTAAGGATCTTCTATTTCTTAAGCAACTGGAAGTAAAAATACCATTATGAACTGATTACAAAATCCAAATCTTTCTGCAGCCTTCAAGAATTCTGTAAAATTTGCTATTGCAATCAAGAAAAGTGAATTTGCAAAGGTATAAATTAAAGAAATCTCACCAAATTGCAAAGCTTACGTATTTGCTATATAAAGACAAAATATATCATGGACCCTGAAATGACTGTTAAATATACAAAAAATTTGGTGAGCTAACTGTAAACTGCCTCACCTCTGACAAAGACAGTTATGAAAATGAAATAATTTTTTCAATTGCCTTAGATATAGACTTAAAAGAACTGAAAAAATGATCAAAAAGAAAATAGGTATAAAACCTGCAAGATAAAATCTCTTGTGTCCAAAAAGCAAGATGAAATAAAAAACTGAGTTAATCCCCTTGCAATACTTTAAGTTTGTTTCCTGAAGAGGTGAAGTGAAAATAGTTCATCTGCACAGTATGCCAAGTTACTTTAGCAAGGTCTGCATTACCACAGCTTATTGAATTGGTTGCCATTTTTTTTTACTACCGGTAGATAATTTTTGATTGCAAGGTTTTACAGCCAACTTTTGTCAACATACAATATCAAAACACCAGGGGTAGTGCTTGATGGGGTAGTGGTAAACATGATAGCCTCAGACTTAGGAAGTAAGGGTTCAAATTCTGGCTCAGGCACTGATTTTCACATAACCACAGAGTGCTTCCTTTAGAAAAAAGAGCTTAAAACTTGCATCCCTCACACTTCAGCAGTTATGAAGAGTTGAAAAGCCAACAGTATACCATGTTTGAATTAATAAAAGTACTTTTTTGATCTTTTAAATTTTTACTTCCCATACATTAAAAACCTTAAAAATTTTTAAAATATAGCTGTTTTTTTAATTTTTTAGCATTTTAATGCTTTAATTTGAATGTTAACTAATCGAAATATATGATAAAAATATGTTGAAATTTTTTGCTCAAATTTTAGATTTGCAAAGTTCCATATACTAATGCAGTGTGGGTCATTCATTTCAAGATACTCTGGATGTCTCAGGTAGCCCTACATGATGGTATCTAAAACATCATGATTTGAAAAAATCTAAGCTTAAATATATATGAAATGCATGAATTATGTGAATTCTGTTTTTGAGATCAAGTGTTCTCTAAAATTTTACAATGTTTCATCTTGTCTGTGCATCACAAGGATTTATGTATTCTCACCAAAGCACTTCCAGGTTATATGTTAAGGTTTTATGGAAATGAAAATTTCCTCAGAAACTCAACCTTCCATTCATTTTTACAGCTACAGTGTGTGATGTCTGACAGTGAGCCTGATAATTTTTCATACCTGCATCATTCTTCAGATGACTCATCTTTTGGGTAAGGATTTTGTTCAAGGTAATTTAAGTTTGATTATCTTTGTTTGTTCAAACTCATTTCCCCAACATTCAATTTGAGTAAAATACTTTTTTCAGAAGGTAGATGTGCATTTTTGGGTATTTATGGTTTTGAAGAATGTACCTATCTAAATAAGAGCTGTGCTTTTCACAACCAGTTGTTTGTGTAATACTGATGAGAAATTTTATAATAATTTTTTTGAAGGATAGTAAAAATATTTTTAAAAAGGTTTTCTGCAATCGGAAAGTAACCGCAGTCTGTTATGCTATTTTCTTATACAATACCAACACAAATTTTTTGATCCTCTATATTCTTTGTAGCACAAAAAAAAGATCTTAACTCAAATTAAAATTGAAAAACGGGCATTCTTGTGATTCCAACACCCAATCAACTTGAACACTTCCCAATTTGAACACAATTGGTAAGCAAATTCTGTCCAATTTGAATACTGTGTTGCTGCCAATGTCTCCAGCCCACCACTGAGTTTTTGCCACTGAGTTAGGTGAATTTTTTATTAGCTGTGATGTGAGTAAATTAGTTATAGTGTGGAGTGGCACTTTGGTTGGGATGCCATAAATTTGCCAATGTTTCTCTGAATTATATTTAGTTAATTCTCTTTCCAAAGCTATGTGAATTTTATTTTAGTTATTTATAATTACTTCAAAGGTATCATTGTTATTTCTGTAAATAAGAAAATGATGCTGTTGCAACACAAATGTTTGTTCTTCTGTTATGTGCCTATCAATGACATATTTATTTTTCAGGTATGATGATGCTGAATGGTTGGAGTATGTCAATGCTGATGGCTCTTTGCTGTATGTTGAGTCGTACGTTTCAAGCACCGTGCGTGAGAAGCAGGCACTGGTAATAAGAACATCCAGAGAGAAAAAGAATTCATCTAATAATGTTGATGCCAAAGTGGATCCCAAAAAAGAAAACCACAAAAAAGAAAGTAAGAATTCAATGTAGCAAGTAAAGGCTAGTATGACTTATCATGTTTATTTAATTTTTACCGATGAGCTAATATTAGACATCTATTTATATTATTAATACCATTATGTACACCAAAAGATTTTCCAAATTATGCTGATAGTTACCAGGATGGCTATATCCATTGTTGGACATCAAGGTGTTATTTTACTTATTTTTATGCTTCAGTACAAGTTTCGAAATTGGTTTGAAATGCTTGTAATTTAATTTTGTATTTTATTGGACATGTTTGCAGTATACAATGTTAGTAGCTCTATGTTTGTTTAAATCTTAAGTTAGACAGTTCAATTTAGGTCTGGCATGTTAACTGGTTGATGCTTGTGAAACAAATACTTTTATACATGTTTATTATTTATGAAGATGCAAATCTTGAATAAACTTCAGCACCGTTTGTAATTGGTAGCAAGCTTTAAAATTTGATTTTTCATTTACTGCTGCTCATATTGGGATGTTAGCATAGACACAGGGACTATTAGTTCTTGGAGGAAAAATACTTTAGTTTTATATTCTTTCTATCTTTATTTTCATGCATAAGGTAATATACATCACTCATAGTTCTTATTTGAAATTGAGTGTGTTACATTTGCCTTTAGTACAATACAGTAATACTTATGTTAGACACCTCACTTTTACCTTAGTTTGATTCATAGTATTTCTTTTCAGATAAATTACTTGGTCTACTCCGACGTCGTCCTAGCATAAGAGGCAAGCAAGAGAAATTATCATTATCTCTAGCACCAAATCCTCCTGCAGAAGAAGGTGGAGCTAGTGAGGGAGCTGGGGCCAACAGAAAAGTAGGTGGGGCATCCCCCAAAAAGGTTGGAATATCTTCTGAAAAAGGTGGAACTTCTGCTGGAGATAAACAGCGGAATCAGAGCAAGAATCGGGATACCTCGCCGGCTCCTAAAGTTACTTTTCGTGATAATAAAAGTGGAGAACTCAGAACTGTACCCCTCCATGTGAGTTCAGTGTAACCTGTAAATGCAGTACTGTGAAGAGTAATGCAGCTCACCAATGTTTTCATTTTATATGCATTGGTTGAGTAGAAGTTTGATTGATGTTTTCTGTCGTGCTTAGAAATTTCAAATACATACCTGCTATTCTAATCGTTCTAGCTGGTAGTTTCTATTTTAATGTAGCTAGCACTTATTTGGTTGTTGTACTGGTTCAAATTGTAGTTACATGACATCTAGACAAAACTCGCGGTATAGTTAGCCTAATTGAAATATTGAAAATGTGTTTCTCAATATCTTTCTATCTTTTGACTGACGGATATTTGGCTGTAAAAATTATTATTGAAAAGAATGTAAACAGTTTGTGCTAAGGAAGAGGTTTGAAAATCTTTCAAAATGTCAAAGTGAAAAAAGGATGGGAAATAAAAGTTACTTATTATAAATGTAAGCCAATTGACTGTGGATGGAAGGCATGAGCTAATGCTATTGATCATTGATGAAGTAAATTTATAACCTAGTAATAAACTTAGTATACTGAACCTATTTTTTTAATAAGAGGAATAATTGTGATTTTGCTCTTTTTTTCTTTTGTTTTTGATGAATTGTTGTTCTGTTACTGTGATGTGCATGCATGTTGATGAGCACTCAGGCAGCTTCTGGGAGCTTCTCTGGAGAGATTCCCTCATTAATATTCTCTAGTTCCTTCTTGGGAAGTTGTAGAAAGAGAAACTTAACATTTTTTTTGACTTTATCAAACACATGCATAATGAATGTTGAGGATCAAGTGTGTAATTATGCTTTAGTGAAGTTTGAAAGAGTAATGATGATATTTTGAGGATTTTGTGAAGTATAATTGATACATAATAAGAGGCATATGTTCCTCTTTCCGCCTGTCTCACTTTTCTATATTACATTGGAGAAAATTCAGTTCCAGTTCAATCAATCTGTTTCATTTGTTGAGTTTTTCTTAAAGTTATTTAGAAAACCTTACAAAAAAGTAATGAAAAATTACTGCTTGATGTATCTTATGGAAATTTATTATAGTCTCTACTGAAGAACTAGAAATAAAATATTTATTATTAAAAAATGTGTGAATACTGTAACCATACTACAGTCCACTTATTCCCTCACATTGAATGATGTTGGTTATTGCAGGTGGTGAGTGTGGGTGATGGTCGCGGCGGTCTGTGTGAGGCGGTGCTGGGCGTGGTGGCCGGCCGCTTCAGTGAGCCACCCACCGACCGCATCATGGTGGCCGGCCTCCTGCCTGGTTCTGAGGCCCACACTACGCATGCCATCAAGATTGGTGAGGCTGCTGTGCGTGGTATCTATATCAGATGGTGAGGCTGCTGTGCGTGGTATCTATATCAGATGGTGAGGCTGCTGTGCGTGGTATCTATATCAGATGGTGAGGCTGCTGTGCGTGGTATCTATATCAGATGGTGAGGCTGCTGTGCGTGGTATCTATATCAGATGGTGAGGCTGCTGTGTGTGGTTTCTGTGTCAAATGGTGAGGCTGCTGTGTGTGGTTTCTGTGTCAGATGGTGAGGCTGCTGTGTGTGGTTTCTGTGTCAAATGGTGAGGCTGCTGTGTGTGGTTTCTGTGTCAAATGGTGAGGCTGCTGTGTGTGGTTTCTGTGTCAAATGGTGAGGCTGCTGTGTGTGGTTTCTGTGTCAAATGGTGAGGCTGCTGTGTGTGGTTTCTGTGTCAAATGGTGAGGCTGCTGTGTGTGGTTTCTGTGTCAAATGGTGAGGCTGCTGTGTGTGGTTTCTGTGTCAAATGGTGAGGCTGCTGTGTGTGGTTTCTGTGTCAAATGGTGAGGCTGCTGTGTGTGGTTTCTGTGTCACATGGTGAGGCTGCTGTGCGTGCTATGAAGACTTATGAGGCTGCTGTTTGTGTGTGTGACATCAATGCTAGTGAGACTGCTGTTTATGTGTGTTTTGGCAATGCTGTTGAGACTGCTGTTTATGTCATCAATGTTGTTGAGGCTGCTTTGTGTGTGTGTGTGTCATCAATGCTTGAGAGGCTGCTGTTTGTGTGTGTCATCAAAATTTGACTACGAGTTCAGTTAGTGTCTATGTTTAAGATAATGGTTCAAATATTCATTAATCTGTGTCTATGTTTAAAATAATAGTTCAACTGTTTGTTATTTTGCATCTACCTTTAAAATAATGATTCAAATGTTTGTGAATTTATGTCAATATTCATAACTTGTACTGTTTATTAATTATTTCTCATTGATTTTGATGATTATCATTAGTTATATCGAAAACTGAATTAGAGCTTCCTATTAGTGGAGATCATTTGCTGTTAAACCTAAGCTTAATTCTGTTTTAATTTGATTCTGTAAAAACTTGTATTAGTTGATGCCCTACAATGAAAATTTTTATGCTATCAAAATTAGATTAGATGATCATATTATCAAAAAGCAATTATCATATCATGTAGGAAAATACACCTTTTGCATAATTTCCTATTTTCCATTGTCCATACTAAATGATCCCTTCTCTTATGAGGTCTCTTTGGATTATATTTCATGTGAATAGGGAGCATCAAACTAACTAGTGTTCTAACCTAATGCTGAACTATGTAGATGCTCATCACTGTTGAGCATCTATGCTACTTTATTATTTGATCTCGGGTACCGACTCTGCTGATGTAAACGTTGTTCTCATGAAGCTTCGGGTGAAGATTACACTCCTCAAAAAAGTTATCTTGTTGACATTCAACTCTCTGTCCCTTGATTATTGCATTAGCTTTTCTCGAAATTGTTCTGAGTAATATTTTTAGTGAAACTGATTTAGGCTGATGGTTCCTCAGGGGGCAGAAGATAGGCCTTAGGCAATAGGGTCAGGTTAGTTAGGTTTGTCTATTGTATGCAGTGGGTACTAGCATCCCCAGGGGAACGCTGTTAGGTTGCTTGAGCTCTAGTTCTGCTTTTTGAGGTTGTGTGTGGCTTCATGCCGAGTATTGCAGGCATGTTATCTCAGTATTCTATCTGTTTATCATTGCTTTGGTCAGTTAACTAGCTTTTGGCATTGGTTCAGATGATCATGGATTACTAAGTGCTGATTGCTATGTAGAAAGATCACGCGATTGGCTGAAAGATGAATCTCTGAAAAAAGTTGTTTATGTGTAATTTACTTTTGGATAATTGAGTAAAACAAATTATCCAGATGATTGCCTCACGTTAATTTGCTGACAACAATCATGTTCTCGTGATTGGCTGAAACCACTCCTTGAGAGCTATCTTGATCAGGTGATTGACTGAACCCACTTTCTGTGAGTTACAAATCATGATCATGTGATTGGCAGAAAATGAATTTGCTGAGAATTATAATACTCACGTGATTGGAAGAAAGCTACTATGGAAACAACTATCATGTTAGGTGATTGACAGGAAACATACTTTTTGACAACTATCATGTCCAGGTGACTGGCAGAAACTACTTTGCCTAGAACTTTCATTCTCAGGTGATTTTCAGAAAAATACTTTGCTTAGAACTCTCATTCTCAGATGATTTGCAGAAAACTACTATGGTAACAACTATCATGTTCAGGTGACTGGCTGAAAGCTGTCAACCGGAAGGAGGTGACGTGGGGCAACATAGACGCCGTACTGGGCGAGATCAGGGTGAGTTTTGTGTTCTATTTGTCCGTCTTGAGTGGAACTGCTTTTTCGCCCATCGTGTTTTAGCAGGATGCGATTAGCAGGGCTGACCGTAAACGTGTGCTGGAAAATTTAATGTTTCCCTTTGCTCAAGATATATTTACAATGTCTATCCTCAGCTGATGCCTTAGAAGCATTTTCAGCTACTGAGGAACAATTCACTTTCTCTCTTCTAGGTGTAGCCTATATTGCTTTGCAGCTTCTCATGGACATTTTGAGTACTTGCCCCAGACTAAGTAGCCTTCATCAGTAAAGCGTGCTATAGACTTAGTGTTGTACTTTAGCTTACTTTTCTCTTTATTGCTCTTTTGTTTCTTACTTCTTCTTCGAGAAGGATGAGTCGACATATCGATGATTTGGCCTAGTATTCTTCAGTTCAGTTTTAGAGACCTTTTTTTTAAAATTGTTCATTGCCTCACCCATATAGTCTGGTACCTGCATGAGTGCAAATGACAGCTTCAAGAGAAAAGTGTTTTCTGTGTTGGGTGACATGGGAACAGAAGCTTCTTCATCATTACAAATTTGTTTGTAAAAATTAAGCCAATTAAATGGAGCATCTATCCTTGAACAGGCTTTTAGTTTGTATTAAATTTCTTCAATAAGAGTGCAAAATGCAGAACTTCATTTCAAATTGTTGTGGATTTGATGGATGAAATTTCACAAAAATAAAAGATACACTGAGACATCTGCACTATTCATTACTATTTATTAGTAGTACAATTTTGTATACCTGCCCGTGAGAAATACTCGAGGCCCCTGAAGGTTTCGTTTTGTGAGCTTGGGATTTTCTTGAGACTGAGTTGTGTAGGAGCCGCTGCGTGAGTGTGCAGGTGCCGTCCGTGGTGACGCTGGGGCTGCAGAAGTGCGCCTCGGAGACCCTCAGCGACCAGGACCACAGCAACAGGAAGGTGGGCCGTGTGGGGCTTGTGTGCCTTCTGCTGCTCTCCTGCCTCTGTTACTCATGTAGGGCTTCTTCTTCTCTTGTTAATGGCTGCTTCTCTTATTTATGACCCCTTCTCTTATTTATGCCTCCTTTTATTTATGGCTTCTTGTCTTATTTATAGCCTATTCTCTTATTTATGACTCCTTTTATTTATGGCTCTTTTTATTTATGGCTCCTTCTTTTATTTATGGCTCCTTCTTTTATTTATGGCTCCTTCTTTTATTTATGGCTTATTGTCTTATTTATGGTCGCTTCTCTTATTTATGGCTTCTTATCTTGTTAATTTATGGCTTCTTATCTTATTTTATTTATGGCTTCTTCTTCATGGCTTCTTATTTTATTTATGGCTTCTTCTTTATGGCGTTTTCTTGTATTTGTGGCTTCTTCTTTTATTTATGTCTTCTTCTGTAATTTATTATTTTTTCTTTCAAACATTGCTTCCCTTTCATTTGAAGCTTCTTCTCATTTGCGGCTTATTTTCTCTCATTTATGACATTTTCTCTCTCATTGATCACTTCTTTTCTCTTATTTTTATTGTATAATGTATGGTTTTTCTTATGTATGGCTTAGTCTGTCTTATCTCTGGCTTCATCTATCTTATTTATAGATTTATCTATCTTAGTCATAGCATTTTCTCTTGTACTGAAGGTTTCTGCACTCCTGTTAATAGCTGCTCTCTCATTTATGAGCCTTCTCTCTCATTCACTGTTCTTATTTATTTATAGCATTTCTTTTTTATTCTTTCTCTAATAATTTTCCGTCCTTGTGTTTTCTTAACCTCGTTTTTTTTGTCATCTATGTGTGGTTTCTCCTCATACACATTGTTTGGCCTTCTCCCACTTATTGCGTCTGCAGACGAGCAGACACAGCTTTCCAAGCTTCACAAGATATGCTAACGCTGTGTTGGAACGCCAGACATTTTATTTACTAGTCATTATAGTAGTTGAATTTAACAGAAACTTATGATGTGGTGTTTCAAAGAAGAGGGACTCTGAGGAGGTCTGTTTAACCTTCATTTCTTCAGTCACTTTAGGTATAGCACTGGAGAGTGGGGCCCTTAAGAGACCAAACGAATTGATGGTATCTTATTTTTAAGACTCAGATACACTAAGGGAGATTTTTGCTTACTAGCAGTAATCGGTAGGTTTTGTTGGGTATTGTATTTCACTAGCAATGATATTCTGCAGACTTCACATTCCTATAGATATTTCATTCCATTGGATGATATATTCCTGTAGGTATTACATTCCACTGGACATTATATTCCTATAAATTTTACATTCCATTGGACATTACATTCCTTTAGGCATTACATTCCTTTAGGCATTACATTCCTTTAGGCATTACATTCCATTAGCCATTGGTTAGCTAACATATTAAATTCTGAGGCATAAAAGCCCGTTGTGTGCCTGTGCAGCGCATCACGCAGACCCAGCTGGTGAAGCACATCACGGGCCACTGCATCGCTGAGCTGAGGAGTGCACAGGCCTCCACCGCCCTCCACGCGCCTGGGCCTGGTGCTGGTGGCTGCTGTGCTGTGTCGTGTTGCCCGCAGTTGTGTTGTGTTGCATAGCCCGCAGTTGTGTTGTGCTGTGTTGTGTTGCCCGCAGTTGTGTTGTGTTTCA
>VOMN01099249.1:0-11037 GCA_014899125.1 Orchestia grillus
AGTAAAAATCAAAAGTCCTCCCGATAATACGTAAGGACCCTTCTACTCCAATTTTTTTAAACACGCGATTGTTTTCACAATAAGATTCTGCTGTTACAGTATTGCCTTGTTTCAGAAAATTAAACATAAATCATTCCCTTTACAGACCACCAAAACAACAGCCATTAACTTTTTCGGGTGCCATGGCGGTTTCGGATAGTGTTTGGCGACTGATCTGTTTCTAACCACTGCCCAGTTCTCTTGCTGTTATCGAAGAGTATCCATTTCTCATCACATGTAATGATTTGATTAAAAAATGGATCTCTGTCGAGCCAAATAGTTGATAAAGAAAACTACTCTAAATACAACATATCATGTGAGACAACCTAATATTTACCCTAGCCGAGAGACTCGGAAGTCCTGCCCCAGCTTGATTCCGTTTGCAAAACATAATCTCATCATTTCTATGCCTCAGTGTCCCTAGTCGTGCGAAACAAATCGTACATTCCTACTTAAACTTTTTACCAGATTCTGGTTTGCGTATTACATATTGCCAAACTATAGAGGTATTTTATTTCATGTTTGACATTTGACTTCATTTGCACTAGAGATCACGTTAGAGAAGTTCTGAATGGAATAAATACACCTCTTGTACGAAGAATGCGCATCAGATCTATGTACGTTTCACGAAATATATCATGCTGTTGTGATTACCGAGATGAACGGCAAAAAGGACAACAACAGAATGGGTGATGACTGACACAAAACAATTCGTATAATAAATAAATGATTCAGACAAAAATGATGTATATTAAATTCTCTATCTTACCGTTTACTGTCCTAAGAAAGACAGTTCTAGCTCTGAAAGGAAATCTATTCGTTCCATCGGAGCGTACGATATTTAAAAAGCCTCCTTTAACTTCGCCAGTGAAGAAATTCTAAGCGGCTGTGAATGCATTTGATCAAGCGTGAAGATGACTCTATCTTTACGCGGTTGCTAATGAAATTGCCAACGGAAATCAAAAGAGGCGGGTCTCCACTTAGCGCACCATTGAGGCGTCGCTCTCGAAATGCGGCTCAACAATGAGTTTCGGCCTCCATTGAATTGATGAAAGCGTTTTTTCATCATCGCTTGCACCTCGCAGCTACGGGCCTCGAACGAGACCGAAAGTGCCGACTGAAAAATCGATCATCAAACCTGTACAGGGGGCAAATTTTAGCTAACTCTCCTGAACTAAGAAGTCAAACAACGAAGTCTTATCTGAGGGATACAAGACGACTGAAACTTGAGTTGGACGTTTTAGCTCGCAGCCCACAGTCTTGATGATTCTAGAATTCATTTTATCTATTTCTTGAAACACGTTGGGAGTAAGCTTATTGTCAGTCGGTACTGCAAATTGAAGAACTTGAAGTTCCGAAACACCGGGACTTCCTGGTGGTGTCTCTGGGGCACAGATTTAGCTGTGTGCCATTGCAATCTAACTTTTTCACCACCCAGTCGATTAATTTATGAAATAAGACATACAAATACTTAGGTAAAGAGAATTATACGTAGATGAACATAGATTCTCCAGTGAAAAAGTTAGACTAGGAAAGTTTGCTGTGTAGTTCTGACGATTTTGTTTGTTTTCAAGGAAACCAATACTCGATAGCAAGCTGGACTTACAGCAGCTCATCTGCTGACTGCCATCCGGTAGCGAACCCTACGAATCGGCTTTCAACAGTTAAGTTTGTCACCATTATTTGCTCATTAATCTAATCGAAACCCACAAACGTCATAAGTAACACATCATGACTTGCACTGACACCCGCATCAAGTGGGGGTTACCGTAGACGTTCATTTGTTTCTCAGCGTTTGTAATTCCAACCTGATAGCGTGAATTGATGCCACAGCGAGCGGGCCATTTAGAATCTTCCCAGGCCCTGCAGCGTGATGAAGCTAACCAAATGGTCGACCTAATATCTCCCGAGTCGACTGCACTGCGGCCAAAATTTACCAAAATAGGGTGATTTTTCGAGTGAGAAATTAATTTCCCGTGGTGCCGTGCACCAGAAGTTGCGGGTCTGAGGCCCCCCCGAGTTGCTGTTTTTGGGGCAAGTTTGGGAGCGCCTGCACCCCTGTCTGGGATCCGGGAGGATCTCGGGTACGATGTGGACGTCGCAGCCGCTCCTGTTTGCATCAAAGATGCCTCCCTCAGAAGCAATCATACTCCATTGAGGCGAATTTTAATGAGGTTCCAACATCAAAGGATCAGCCACAACTCATCAGCTATGAGTTTATTCCTTGTTCGATTAAAAACGGAATCCGCCTCGATGCCCCACTGTCGCTGGAGAATATCGTGGTCTTTCTTAATCTTCAGAAAAGCCTTGGATACAGAACCAAAATGAAGCTTAATTTCATTTTTTTAAGTCGGAGATTAGATTCGAGGCTCCTAATGAAGTCTGAGAGGAATAATTAGGACACGAACGACAAACACGCTTCTGCTAGGAGATATGATAAAACGCGCGTTGAAGTTATTTAATAATTCAGGCATAGAGCTTTCAAGTACAATCGAGATCGGTCTTCAGTGATACAAAATCAATGATCCATCAATGATTCGTCAATGAAACAAAACATTCATTAATTGGCTCCCTAAATTTTCACCGATCAGCAGCGTTCTAGTGCAGGGATAATGCACTCAGAAGTGGAGGCTCCTCTTCCTCTCCTCCATGCGTAGTAAATCTTTTATATTGAAAATCTGAAACTTTCTACTCGTTAGAGAACATTACTTACACAGGTAGAAGAGGTTTATCTTGTAAGCTCATTTACACGAAAACAGGGCTTTCTGGAGACATTTCTTCGCAACATTGTCTCACACAGCTCTAGTGGTCCTCAGTGGGCGTACTAGCGGTTCAATCATCTCCATCGTTCCATCAGGAATAGTTGCGATCGATATCGATGGCTTATATTAACATTTTTTATTCGCAATGCGTTTTATCATTTGTTAGCTTAATGCACTCGGCTTACGGTTCCCTCTATGCATGTTCCTATTCCTAATTGTTTTAGCATTCTCGATATTTTTTCGTGATCCCCGGTGTGAGATTTTGAAATTCACAGGTTTCAGTTTTTTTGAGACAGTTCCTAGAAAGCCATCTTTTACACGGTGAGATCAGCCAAGCTTGAAGTGTGTCTGGAAGCGCTGTTGTCTTGCTACGATTTGAAACTCTTTAGAAATTCTTGCTAAATGGGAGCTAAAGGGTAAAAAATTTCTTCTCGCTCTGTTGTGAAAATAAATGTAATTCTACAAAATTTGAGAGCACTGACGTCCTGCCTTTCTGGAACACAAGAATATTTGTGATAGATGTTCAGTCTTCCAATTATTTTGTCCCTGGCGCCCCTTTGTCTTTCCAGTCAATTTAGTTTTACTTGTCGAGACGAGCTTTTGAAATGAAGTTCCTGTGCAGGAGAAAACTAAACACAATCTCGCTTTACTTTTTATCCTTCTTACTTTTCTTTTTCAAAGCAAAGGGAACTAAATTGAATTGCACCTCAAGATAGAATTCATGAAATAATGTTTACCTTGCCACTTAGTTTCCAGTTATTCATTCATTGTCACTTGCCACGTGTGAAGATTTTATTGACGAAAGGCGTTTCTGTGAGTCGCTGTAAGTTTTTGTCATGCTCTCGTATACATATATCAGCAATTCAACCCGGGAATGTAAGAAAACAGACTTCGATCAAGCTATGTTTTAGCTCGAAGTTTCGTCGACGAGCCCTCAACTTCATTTCGAACCTGAAAACCTTTGGACTAAGCCTGAGTGGACGGAATGCATGACATGCATCCAAAAACGATTTCATACAAAAGAATTCCTCCGTCCAAAAGGGAGATCTCTCCGTTCAAATTTAATTCCTAGAGCGTATTTTTTCAGCAGAGTTCGACTGACAGGAATGGTCTACAAAGCCGCTCCAGGACGGGGCGGCCGAGCCGCCAGAGAACTTATGGCTTAGCGCACGTCAAGAATAATTCGGAAAAGCGTTTGTGTGCTCATATATATCACTACACGACGATGATCAATAAAGGAACCGACCCGTAATTTTACGTTGGCTGGAGAGGCCGAATAAGCGTTAAACTCGAATTTTACGCACCATTAACTATTGCCTTTTTGGAAGTCAATTAACGTGGCGTGCCCCAGATATTTATACGTCCAAGCTGTCATACTGGGCTGTTAAGGCAGCACGGCATCCAGGCAAGAACAGTAGCACTAGGAGCATCTCGATTCTGCCTTCACTTTCTCTGGCCAATGTAGGACGCAGAACAGAGCGATGGTTCAAGTCAGGGTGTGTGTTGACAGTTGTCAAGCTTAATGATGATCTAGTCGGCATCACCACGAGCACCTCCTTGCAAATACGTGGTAATGATATCCAAGTCGTAGGCTGACTAGTAATGTTAAAACTTAGAAAATTACCAGGAAACTTAAGAATTAACATCCCCGGTCATTGAACTGAAAAGGGAAGTGAAATTTCATTTGAGATAGGAATATTTATATAAGAACGTAAAAATTAACATTCCCGGTCATTGAATTGAAAAGGGGAATTAGACATCATTTGAGATATGGATATTTATATAAGAGCACATGCATGACTTATGAAAGCTGGCTTTATATTGAGTAGTTTTTACGACGGTGTTCCCACATTGGATGTGTCTGTATTCACTACATCAAGCTCAGTTCTAATCGATGAAGGTAATTTCTATTCGCGAAAATAAGACATCATATCAAACATAAGATATTTGGCTCTCTTAACATCGAATCTCCAAAGTCAAGATACTTACGAGAAAGTTGGTTAATTCTCTGTCAAGGAAAGGATTCTGAAGTTTCGAACAAGTCTTTATAGACTGAGCTTTTAACGCACACTGAGAAAGGGTCCAGAATGATGTACGCACAATTTGTAGTTCATAAATCTCGCCACCGACGGATCGCATCCACCCGCAATTGCCAGCAGTTGCTACCTACAATCGGTTAATTTTACAGTCACATTCTACACCGCCCAATGGTTTTTAGCTGGTGGACATCTTTTTTGTTTAGTTTGTAAAATAGTGACTTAAAAGCAGTGAGAACATTTTTTGGACCCCTCTGTGTAGAGAATTTTTTTAGCTAATTTCAGTCGATTTTATTCGCTGACGACGAAATATTTTCTCAACTTTTTTCTGATCTGTTAGCGCATAGCGACTAAGAACAAAGAAGGATTTTTGAAGTTTGTCTTTGGATATTTTCGAAAAATTAGCATTCAGCCGAACGTGAGAACCAGAAAAATTGTTCCTGTTGTGTCGGTGCTGTGCGGCTGCACTTTTATTTGACGGGACATTCAATCGCAATATTTACGGATCTGTTAACCAAAGGAAGCCAAATAGAGGGAACAAATCCATTAGTTCCCATCCGTAGAACTAGTGTAGAACTAGTTCCCATCGTCTTGACGAACTGGTGTGCGCGAACGCCATTATGTAACGAATTAATTTTTCAATTATGAATTTCTTCATGTATCTGCTGACTTTTTGACGAAGTTTCAACTATATTCTCCTACTACTTACAAGTAATTTAAGCTGGTTGTGGGCTGGCTGGGGACTGACTGTGGACTGGCTGTAGACTAGCTGGAGACTAGCTAGGGACTGACTGTGGACTAGCTGACTGACTGTGGACTGTACCTGTCGAAGATTTAGTGACTGGGCATAGTTTGATTTAAAAATCTCACATAAATCGACATCTGTAAACAGGATTCTGACGCCTCGTCAGGACTGACAGAAGAATTAGGAGCAGAAGTCCACTGGAAATTATATTAGAATCTTTTATTTCTGGCACCACTGATATGTGCATATTACAATCCTTGTATATTTTATCTCACAAACCTATTTTAAATGACACAGTCAGCATTTCAATTATACTTGGTTTAGTTTTAATTTTCTTGGCAAGACCATTTCTTTGTATTATAATTTTTTTAATTTGTTCTAGAAGTTGAAAATGATTTATATTGTCGAAACGTTTACTATTCCTTTTTAATATTTTTAGTCAATAAATACGACAGGCTTATGAGCGGCGTTTCTTGCTCATGTGTTTATCACAAAACTTTGCAGAAGGCTAAATATTAATATTACTCCGTTTACAGGTCTTTGCAATTGCGCGTAAATTCCTGCTATTTTGACGCAATCAAGCATCCCCAACCCCCTGTGCCACCCGTACCTTCGCAGTGGCACGAGTTATGGAGATCACGTATCTGCGGCACTGATTCTTAAGTCGACGCCACTGCTGTTGTAGCTCTGCTCAATTCTGTGACGCGGGGGCTGTTTACAATATTTCAATATGTCCTTCCATAGAAATCTGAGGCACATAAGTTCTCCATTCGCAATGACCGGCAGCGTCGCCAAGGACTCGTATATTAATAGCGTATAATATTCACCTGAGATCTGAAGCCTGCTCGGAGAAAATTCTTCATTGATCTGCATAATCATCAAAGAAATAATCCAGCTGTGCTCACTGATCACGAGGGATCTTGGTTAATAAGATTATTTGGACCGCACGAGCCCTGATTAAAATAGTTCATCGCTTTTGCGGTAGTTGCGAGGCAGGATTTCAAGCTCTTGCTGCTGGTCTGAACACATGCGCCCTGAACGTGGAGAGGGCATCTGGTCCGGAAGCAAAATCGATCATGCACTTTGTGATCCTGTGGCGCAATTATCGGACGGAAATTTCCCTAGATTTCCTGCCTATGTAAAAAGCAGGCATGACGATTGTCATAGGACACGGTAAAAGTTGTTCCGAATTTACGAGCGCAGGATAAAAATATTATATCTTCCAGGGGTCACTGATCCTGGGTCGCTGGGATAAGTCACTCCCGGTCCATCTCGCTTTTTATGACGGAGTCTTGGAAAGATTTACGCCCGTGCGCTTCTGAAGCTCGAGATATGGAATAAAAAGTTGGATTTGCAAAGGTGGAAGCAGTGTCTCTGAAGGCTTCAAAATCGAATTCCTACCGACCTGAGAAGCAAAGAACATAGTGAATTTTCAAAAAGTGCATGAACTTATTTTCAAAGGCAAGGAGTCCTCCCTTTGAAAATAAGTCTTTGAATGAGGCTGGTCTGTATCATTAAGCTCCAATATAGCTGCAGCCGCACTTTGAACGAAGCCAGATCTTCCACAGTGACGGTAGAACATGAACCTTTTGCGTCATGCAATTTCGCCGAATTTCTTCGGGTCTTGAAGAGGTTTTTTTCAGCCCACGCTGCCGCTTGCGTTGAAGTACGAATGCTTTCATCATCCCTCACCGCCTGTCATGTCACACATCAAATGCAAAACGACAGCTGTCGCTTCAGTATTCGCTTTAATTTCAGAGGCTTTGAAAGCGCTTAAGGATAGGAGTCGCACACAGGACTCGCCAGAATTACTGCTTTGGAGTAGCGAGCTCGCTCTCACATCTCAGGTGCGCTGCTGCAAGTGACTTGGCACATGGCAGGGCACTTGAAGACTTCCATTTGAGACTGCATCAGTGCCTGCGCTTCTGGTTCAACCAGCGCCTGTGCGACAGATCAACAAACATGTCGGGGCTGGAAATCGACAAAATGTCTTTTGAAGTCAGTGTCGTATGAGAATAGAGTCTAAAAAAGAGTGATATGAAATACGGAAGCACTTCAGATAAAATTGTACAAAGGATGGGTTCTGTACAAAAAAATATTTCAGGGTTATCACATGTGCAGGTCTCTTAGTGAACTCACGAATCATTGGAATGCAAATGAGCGCCTTTTAATTAGATCATAGAAGCTCGCTAACACGAGGGAGACCTATGCAATAGATTCACCGATCATCAAAATTCGGCTTAGGAATTATTATTATTACAGTATTCTGATATTAAAAGGAAAAATCATCCATTCTAAATACTATCCAGCTCACTGCCGCACGTATCAACTACAGAAAGAAAAACACTTTTCCCCAGTAAAAGAAAGTAGTTACTGCCTACGAAGATATCTATTAAATTCTGTTCAAAATCATCTTATTAAATCAATTAGCGTCGTACGTACCGTAAGAGTATGAATTTGCAACACGTGGCTCTAGCAAGTAGGAAATTTGTTAATTCAATTTAAAAGTGAATCACATGTTCTAAGGAGTATGAATTGACTGAATAAAATCTGTTAATACATTTGAAAAGGAATAAACATTTTTTGGAGTATATAAATTCGCCAGCGTCAAAGTCTGGGCAGTAATTGGCTGCAGACTGCCGCCTCAGAAACCTGTGACCTGCTGACTCTCTGGAATGTCCAATTCCTGAAGTTATGACGCTAACCTTACGGTGACTAAATCATTTTGGTGATAAGGCTTCGCTAAGCTTTAAACGATAAACTAGTGCAGACTTGAATGTATATGCAATGAGGCTGCGTTTAACTTATTACCACAAACTAGCAGCGTCCTTATTAAATGGGATCATGAAACCCATGTGGACTGTAAAAGGACAAAAACTAAAGAAGACTAATTTTTTATTCCTTCCTTCTCTTTAGCCTCAAAAGCACCGCTCTCATTCCTGAAAGACCCCAGCAACAAAACAGTTTAGCCTTAAGTTCTTTTTGTTTCATTCAAAACTAAGGTGAAAATGCACTCACGTGAAAAACATCTAATCATATGACATTCATATCTAATGAATATGAGATTCATGAAAAAAATAAGCCGGACCAGATACGGTAAGCCGGCAGTGTATCGAATTTCCGTATGCTTAAGTCCTTTTATCATTCCTCAGGTGAAAAAATTACAGGAAGATTCCGTGCCTTGAGTAAACGTTTCTGTTAATTAAACTAGGGTAATCGTAAATTGCCATTGAGTGCCGCATGATATTTGGCTGCCCTGAACTTGGCCGTTCAGAATGTGAACATTAGCTCAGTTTTGACTTACCAAGTCCCGATTCTCGTGAACAGTCGATATGGGACATTTACCAGATTTTGCTTTCAATTTTCATTAATATAAGCAGCTTAAACTGGTGTAAAATTCCATCACAACGATGTACGTAGCTAGGTTGAAATTAGTGAGACAAAGAGGTATGAAGCTTTTAATCTCGTAGGAATTTTTTTCGTGGAATTTCTTGAGTATTTGTTTATTGATGTAATGTTTCTTTTCAAGCGCTGTCATATCAGCCATCTTGTTGGGATGCCAGCTCCTTCAGTACCGTTGCTGCGTAGATTTGTTATCTTGGTAAAGTCTCTAAACTTGTTCCTGATTTATAAAGCTTCTAAATTACCTGGAAATTGGTCAAGATGAATATTTCTAAAAACGGGTGTTTAGGCTCATGTTAAAACATAACTTTTCGTAATCCCTTAAAAGGTTTTCACAATTTCTTCGTAGTTATCTGCACTATAATTACTTGAAAAGTTTTCCGTAAAGTCCACAAATGAAAACCATGCATTTTTTCTCGTTCAATCCTGATTTTAAAGGAATTGACGTTTTAAATAAATATTTTCTTGCGAACAGTCGGAAATTCCACTTTCTATTTCGTTATAATTTAAATTCAGGAACTTGGAACTCAATTGCTTGAAGCTCTTGCAGTTCGTACATAAAAGTTTTTACATATCAGTCAACACGATTAAGTTTAAGACGCCTCACACCCTTACAATATCATTCATCTCTGCCTGCCACTCTTTTGGATCGGTGCCACTCTCAAGGACGCCGGCGTCTAATGAAGTGTGTCACGCCTCAGAGAGCATAAGAATATTCCCGGCAACATCTTCTACTAATTCTTGATAGGAAAGATTTATACTTCGGTGTCCGGGATTTCATTAGAGAGCAACACGGATCGTACTGCAGTGTTGACGTTTGAGTATCCAACACAATGTTATAATAGTTGCTTTAATGAAGCAAGAAATCTTCTCAAAGCAGAAGTTGTAATCGCTCTCATGTTTACAGTCTCTTGTCATGCCTGAAAGGGAAAAAAATTTAAAGGCGTTAAAAAAACATTTATTAAATTATAATTATTTAAAGATTTGCTTATGGACTTAAATAACAATTACGTTTAGGTGAGTTATTGAAAAGGGATGATGAAATTGTGTAGATCTGTGAAAGTCGTAGTTATAAATACCATTGAAGCCGCAAAATCTATTTTTAAATTTGTTCCTTGCATTTAAAGTGTTAGTCTTGTAATACATATAGCGTCTTTACGTGGAGCTCTATATCTGTCATGGCTTTAGTGGAGCCCAGCATTTATTTTGATTTCCAGTTTAGTACAAAAATGAGTTGAGAAAGTTTTTCCTGTAGAGTCTGCTATATTTTTCGGTAGATGGGAAAATACAAAATTTCCCAGCATGTAATAAATTGAATCTCAAGAGTTTTCACACTTGAAATTCATTTTTTAGGATATGTACTCGAAGTGCTACATTGTTTTGTGCATCTGGCAGGTATTTCAGTCCCTTATTGTCTATACATAGAATATAAAAGAAATATTTATTCTATCAAGTACCGTTGCCGGTACATTTTAATAATGTGTAACTAAAAAAAAGCTTCAGGGAGTATTTAGAAAAAGCATTTCATGAATAAGACGAAACAGGTGGACTGTCAAAAAAAATTGTAAGCCTAGTAAAGCAAAGCTGATTAAAAATTTGGGCTCTGGGCATTACAATTATTTATCACTCATTATAAATTAATTAAACCAGACAACGTCCCGCACGCGGAGGGAGAAAGAACAAAACGATGCGTCCTGAGATAGAGCTAATTGTTCCTCACCTTAGATGCATCACAGAAAACGTCACGCGCTCGTCCTCTTCCTAGAAACCAAGTACCAAAGGCGCTATGCAGATTGACGTTTCAGAAAGCAAAATTATTCCCAAGGGCTCACAGCAGGTACGATCTTTTCGAAGAGCGATCATTGATCACTTGGAACCACGATCCTCGCAGCGATCATTCTTTGATCTTCGAGCCCTCGAGACAAGGCCTGAGTGCGTGGTCGTTCAGTGGTGGAGACCATCAAGTGGATGCGAAAATGAACAGAGTTTTAACTTCAAACGTTACCGTCGCCATCCAGTTGAGGTCTCAGCTGTATCACCTGACATATTTCGG
>VOMN01099263.1:0-12186 GCA_014899125.1 Orchestia grillus
AGATCTATTTTGTCATGAATTTAATTAGTAATATCTTATGTTTTTTCCATTCATTTACAGAACACTGAAGATAGATTTTTTATCAATCCGAAACGTCTCATTTTTAAAATGATATTTTTAACCACCTTGGTGCTCTTTTTTATCCAAAAACTTAGATTTCCTAGAAATCGTCCTATATCCAATACTTCTGATAGATCGCGGTGGCTTCCAGCTGAATCACTAATTCCTGAGTCACACGAATTACTTCTTGCGATGTTAGTCTCGGAAGTTCCGTAAATTTGCCTCATAATATCCCGTGACTGAGGGCTTCAAAATGAAACGACTTTTCAACGACTTTTCTCTTTCACTTGAATTGCTTGGCTAGATGACCAAGACTAGAATCGCTCTGTTATTGCATTGAAACGGGCTGGGGCCAACGGCGCGCAACTGGGAGAACGTGAGCAATTATTATTATCGACAGTTAAAAGATCCCTAGCCACAGGAATGCGACCTGGAGAGAGCAAAAAGAAGGGACTATTTAGTGTTGACTTACGAAAGCGTGGAATCTATGCACAAGTGTGTTTCCACACAAGATCCCCGCACATAGAAAAAACGAGTTAAAAATAAGAGGAAAAAAAGATAAACATTAGCGAAGAAGACATGAAAAGAAAAGAAGCAAAGTGGGTCGAAAGATAGAAGTCCTGTAAGCCTAGCTAGAGCTGAGGTAACCTAACATTGTCCTCCTGAGGACGCCACTCTCCATAACATTGGATAGACAAACCTAACGAGCCTAACTCTACTGCCCATGGCCTAGCCTAGCTATACGTTCTGAGGGGCTGTGAATAGGTTTTGTTTTCACAGTTTTGAGTGTGTGATTCCTTCAATACGAATCTACATGTCACCAAGACTATTTAAATATCAAAAAAGAGTGGAACGTGCTTAAAGCTGATGAAAATGAGTAAATATAGTATCCCATGTTCTTTGTTTTAGTTAAGTCATGCTTCTGTGAATCTTTTCCTGAGAGACTTACTGCTACAGCAGGCCGCGGCGGTTGTGAACTCGAACCCCATAAATATCGGAATAATTTCCGGCCGTATCCGTGGGGCTGTGTGACCATAATTTCCTCTTCGCTTGCCATCAAAAGCAGAAGCTTCATTTGGCTCAGGGATGAAGTTTAGCTCAGGTGATAAGGGCTGCTATTTATTGGGCTTTATTATCGCCTAAAAGATGTGGTAGCATGGAGAGGGGCCCTACGCAGTTGCATGAATAACGGGAAGTCGCGTCTGCTTCAGGGGGCAATGATCTCGGAGTTGTCAGCTGGTTGCTGTGGAGAATCAGGAAATATATGTCGTTGAGCAGATGAGCGACCCTATTCACGAATAGCGAATGTTGGCTACGATGCAAACAGAAATCTACCACGACTTAAAAGGTTATTGAATTAGTTAGAAGTCCGGGACACAAGTACGTGAATTACTATGTACCGTCTAAAAGAGGAGTTATGTTGAATTAGAGCCTTAGCATGTAAATAGCACATTACTGGACTCTTCATGGTTGTGGTTTGTACCTCACTCATTTAGAACTCAAAAGTTTAACTACGCCTCGCAGCTGAGAGATAGAGTATGGAAAGCCTACTTCATAAACAATTGCATTGTTAGCGAAATGCTTTGGCACTTGACACTTTGACGGGACGTGCGCCGTGTATGGTACACGCGATCACCTAACCTAACCAAAGCAGTGAAATGCATGAGTACACATTATTAAATTTTCGTGAAATTTGTGGCCATTCTTCGAATACGGTTGTTTAGAATAGAAGAAAATTTAGTAGGATAATCATATTCGTGAAAACGAAATTCTTGTGATTTTATGTGATTTATTAACATGTGTCTGAACTGTAAAATGTCGAGGTGTGTACCACTGATGTTTATATTATAATCCCTCCGAGGAGGAGGGCTCAGGAGGAGGAGCACGAACGTGTGTGGACAGATTGTCATTTTTTGGAGTGAAATTTAAAAAGTATAGGCACAACATCTCGCTGATCTGCGGCGCTGGTACCACTTGATTTACACTCGATCACTTCTTTTCAGGGTGGCGGAGTGTACATCCCTTCGTTAAAAAGCCGAACTAGAGTCACGTAGTTACAACCTTTACGTTTTAATTCATGCTAGTCCTATGCCACGGGTGAAGTACCTCTGAGTCCCTCTACGTAGACAGGAATCTGCGGTGTCGGCAGCGGTTGTCAGGAACCTATGTTGTCTCGACGGCTGCATTGGGCTCGCATATATACAACGCCTGGCATTTTACTTGACCCTTTACTACCCAAGTTATTTTCTGACTGGGATATAGTTTTTTTCATATCATACATATTTTTTCTAGGAGGAAGATTACTATCGATGCCATGGAAGTAAAGCTAACAAAAACAGCAAGAGAATGTTTCCTATAGGTTTGCTGCAGATTTGTTTCGGAACACATATCATACGTAAAAGTAATTATATCAGCTGTATCGAATATGGAACGTGGGGTTGTAAAGGGTTAACTCCTTAGCATATTACCCCGAGAAAGACCCATTTGCATTCACAACGTTTGTGTAACTGACAATGACCGTGTGAATGAAAGTCTCTCACTAGAAAATATATTACCGTTCTGTATTTAAAAAATGGAATACATTCATGGCTCTCCTAGCTAAAGAGGTTCCTAAAGAATTGATATTGTTTCCTCGGGAGCCAGGTCTCATGTTCCATTGACTCATTCTTTGCCATAGCTCGAATAAGTGTTGTTGGACGATATCATATTCGAGCACAACCGCTATAGCATTTGCGATCATCACTCTTCTCTAATTCCAACATTTACCTAGGAAATCATTATCAAGCGTATCTTTCGCCTGAGCTCTTCCAGGTTTCTAAACGCAATGTTGAACGTTAGGGAAAACGAGTTTTAAAATTGTTTTCGGCCGACCCGGAGCTTGCAATTACTTCCTCGTGCTTCAAAAATGAGACGTAGGCCCGTGTCGCTCAGGCCTCTCACCGCAAACTTCACTCGTCAGATGCCAGAGTTTCCTTTGTTGCTACTTTCTGGAGCGAGAAGACACTCGACACGCTCTCTTGAATACTAACCGCATCGCACGGCAGCAGGAAAGCAAAGATGGCGTTTGCTTGGCATGTCATACGCCGCTATTCCTTTTTATTCGACGGTAGTTTTTCACGCGATGCTTGAGCCGCCTTTGTGCAGTTCTGCTTCGTAACTTTGAGCTGCTTCGCGAACTTCCTTCAAGGCTTTCTTTGCGGTCTGTTTTGCGAGATGGTCTTCTTGAATTCTGTAAATCCGTGGAATATGAGGCTAATTTTAGTTGAAAATAGATTTTTTTAATTAGCTGGGGAATATCTTCTCCCGAAGGATGAATCTATGAGAAGTATTTCTAACTCGAGTAGAATGAATGAAAAGTTCAATGCGGTATTCATGCAAGTTTAAGCTTGCTTTGAAATTGTCTGCTCAGCAATAACGCTTCATAAACAATCTTTGGGTACGTCAGGCAGGGGAAGTAACGGTCAACTCGTAATGTATTGCTGTTTGGTCCGTACTCTTCTCCCTAAAGAAATACATATTCCTAAAACTGAACTAAATGTCGAAACAATGCACGCGAGAGCAGGAGTACAACTAGGGCGACATAACATTACACTCCGTCTCTCTGCAGTGGAAGACGGACGCGAGAAGTTGCAGCGCCGACTCGGCCCGCGTCAACCGCTTGAGGGGACGCTGCTTGGTCGGCTTGGCTCCACTCTTTTTCAGGGATCGTCGAAAATTCCGCTTGGACAGGCGGGTTGATTTTACGTCATCGTTCCAGAATTTTTTCGATTGGCGTCATTATTCTAAAAACTTGAAATTAATAAGTTTCATTTCGTAGAAATTCAGATTTTTCTACAATCTTGTAGAAAAACAGGTTGCACAGTATGTTTTATGTTTTACCGATGGGTTCGATATAAATTTCTTATCTATCGACCTCTTGCCTTAATGTGTCGTATTATATTTTTATTTTTTATACTCTGAGTTGGGCTCGTAGGTATCCTAACCTAAAATCGGAAGGCGTCCTGTTGCTTGTTATTAAATTGAGACTCCATGTTTTTGCATAGGAATAAGTTTAAAAAAAGAATTAATGAGGTAAAAGTTTTATACTGATAGATTGAGGTATTCGGTACCCTCTTCCAAGGCGAATTTCCGTCCCGTTTCAGTGATGGCATTCGTTTCAGTCATAGAGCAATATTTTCATTTATAATTTTTGTTGATATGAATACCTAACTAGGGACCATAGAGTTGCTAAATATTATAAAAAATTGTTCAAAGGCACGCTTGATACATTCACGAGTTAAGTCCCTTCAGGAGGCGTAGGATAGGCGGTAGGGTTAGGTTAGCTAGGTTTGTCTACTCTACCCTATGCTATGGGGACTGGTAACCCGTGGGAGCAGGTTAGGTTTCCTCAGCTATCGATAGGCCTTCGAAATTTTTATCTTTCGTGCCCATTTGGTTTCTTTTGGTTTTCATGCCTTCTTCTTCATCTCTTCTTTGTGTTTTCTTCCTCTAACTTCTTAACTTACTTTTCTACGCGCGGGGAATCCGGTGTGGGAATACTCATGTGCACAGATTTCACAATTTCTACCGTCCTCACTAGATGGTCCCGTCTTCTCTCCGCTCTCTTTGAAGTCGCTCTCTTTGACCTGTAAACTAACGGATAATCTAATTCAATCTAACGGGTAAAGTTACCACTATTCTCATCTCCGAAGACTCTCTTAAAGTTGGAGCTGGTCGACCTGGGCAAGCCCTGATAAGTCGGGTAGTGTCGAGTTTGTGTGAAGATCAGCATAAATAATCTAAAACACTTTGTTAAGGCTTCAATTTCTGCTTGAACAAGCATCACTCACTAATTATATTTGCTTCTTCCGATGGCGAAGTAAAGAAATGGAGTTATCAACTGATCAGTTACTCGTGCTTAATAGTAAAGGATTTAATTCATTGGTTAACGTTACAAGTTTTTCCGGTTATAGAGTGACGCAATGCACAAAGACTGATAACGGGAGTTTTTATAAAATGACTGATAATTTCTTGTATTATAGGAGTTTTTACATAAATTTATAGTCGAAATTCTCCAGTCATTAAAATAAATGTAAATTTTGCCTAACTTTATGTTTCATTGCCGTGCTCATGGTATGGAAGGTATAAATTCTAGAGTTGCTGACGAAAGCATAAAGTTGTTACAAAACCTTGTTGTCATGTTGCCTAGACATGATATGCTCGAAGTTCAATATCTGGCCGATGCTTTCGAAACGAATCTCAGTTTCCGAACCTGACATCACTTCGATCCTTTCTGTAGTCTATTCAGTTTCACACCTTTCTGGTCCATGAAAAGCTCGATTCAGGAAGCTTACTTCACGTCTACACCTGCTAAGCGCAGGCAGAATCGCAGGCCAGCACTGGCGACGGCCCAGCACTTCGTGAAACTGTTCCATTTTATTGAAGCGAATCAGTTTCTGTGGTTTGGAAACCAAGACTTCCCAATTGCAGCGCTCACCTCTCTCTTACAGCGCAAGTAGGCTTTTGCGGCTGTAAGCGCAGTCCGCAAATGGAGTCCGAGAAATTGAGCTCGCCCAAGAATTCTCGAACTTTTTACAAATGCATACGTGTGAACAAGGCAAGCATATAAAAATTCTCAGGAATGGTCCGTGACTTCTTGGTACTGTCCGTCCGGTTGACGTCATTTCTGGTGAAATGGTGAGAGGAGCTCAAAGTGATCGTATTTTCTAGCTTTTACTTTGGTTCCATAGAGGTTGCCAATTTGACCGTCGCCGCTGGGACGTTTTCTACAGCACAGAGATACGCTTTCCATTCCTTTTGAGGTTGTCTCTAGAGGGGGGTGACGCATGCATTTACTCTTTTCTTTTTATTTATCGTTTTGCTTTACCGCAGTCGGAATGTTCATCTCGATAAAATTGAATTGTCATTGAAATTTAGAAGATTTTACTCATTTACGTTTAAGTGTATTGGTTGCCAATAATTTATGTTGAATTTTATGAGAAAGTGATAATTTTTCGGAAAGCCTGCACCGCTGACTTCACTTGGGGACAGGTGTTGAGTGAGCAGTGGTCGACAATCAACATCGTAAACCTTCCAACAAAAAAAACAAATGTTTCGCTTTGTTCTTTCCTGCTGTTTGCTCGCTGAAAACTGCGTTCCATTAACTGTCACGCTATTACTTAGTTTTTATTCATTACAATTTTAGTAATTGTTTGGCGATCACAAACTTTTTTTTTGTTGCAAACTGACAACACCTCTGTGGGGTAAGGGGCTCTCCGAGCCGAACACGCTGATCTCGGTGCGCCATTTTTTTTAATGACAGAAAACGCTTCTGAAGTTTTTTGTCCTTCCGCTAACGATTCTGCACAAACCATTACAGCTGGTGTGTTGCTGTTTGCGTCATTTTATAGCTGAATGTTTCTAGATTGACCACAACTTTTTTGTAGAGATACATAGAGGAAATAAATTTTTTTCATCACCGTAACCAGAAAAACCATTACTACGAGTTACAAATGGCATACCGTGGTACAAATTTCAGACAGCATTACTCGTAAACTATTTCAGCTATAATGCTACCGTTGGTTGTAGTGTAAAGTTGAATGGTGTGTGGGTAGAAGAGAGTGTGGGATAGCATTATCTACGAAATCAAGGAACTGGTGCCTCGGCATGTTCAGCTCGCTGGGTCTCATATTTAGCTATATAATCAGGGTGTACTTCCCATCGAGTGACCCCTCAGGTCGCATAGGATCAGCCATAGACAATACGGTTCCCAGAGGAACACTGTTAGGCTACCTCAGCTTTAGCGAGACCTTAGGGATTTCTATTTCTCGTGCCCACTTTGCTTCTTTCCATTATCATGCCTTGTTTGCTGATGATTCTTCAACTTTTCTGACTCTTTCTTCTCAAATGGCCGTTTCCATGCGCAATGGATCTAGTGTGGAAACACACTTTGTGAATAGATTACCTATTTTCCTAAGTCAATGCTAAATGGTCTCTTCTCTCTCGGTGCGAGACAGTCCAAGTTACTGAAGTGCTGCTATCTTTACTAGTACTATTTTTTTTACCTTCTTCTTAACTTGCTTTTTCTGTCCGTAGGGAATCAGGTGTGGGAACACACCTGTGTATAGATTCCACGTTTTCTAAAGTTCATACTAAATGGTTTCTTCTTCTCGTTCTTCGTGGATCACATTTCATATGAATAGGGAGCTTTAAACTAATTATTAATCAGTTCTCATTCGATGAACGTAATACTAAATACAAAGAGAATTTTAACGACGGCTGTAACGCTTCGATAATGAAGTTTGTTGAAAAAAATTCGCTACGTTATCACTTTTAGTTTTCGAAGGAGGCTGCGAAATCTGCCAGAGAAATTATCTAATATTTTAAGGTTGACCTTGAGCACTAACTTCAATGTGTTGCGTACTTATAACTCTTCGAATTTGAGTATGTGACATAATTTGCCAAGGGCTCATCATGCCATGGAGAAGATTCAGTTATCAGTTTATAAGTTCAGTTTTCATGCCTAGACGGTTCATTTAAAATTCACTTGAATTGTATTGTTTTCTACCACTTTCTCTTTTTGGTCTCAAAGTTTTTTCATTCAAAAACTATTCGCACACTTCTTTACTATTTTCGTTTTGCAAGATTTCATCTTGGTTGTATAAGTCAATTTCCCCGCTGCTCTCCACTTTAAAGAGGGATAGAGCACGCGTACATCTGCTGTCTCCTACTCAGATCTCAATTTCTGGTGATAATGATACTCTGGGAAATTGCAGGTTCAACATCAACGCGAATTTTCAATTAGAAATTGATCCCTCGGGCCTTAAAATCAGTATTGATATGAGCGAAAAACCTCTGAGGTAAAGTTCTTTCCATTCACGAAGTTCGTTCAAATATGATGAAAATTCCATTCATAGCTCAAGTGTGCACTCGCTTATACCATGTAACTTGCGTGAAGACGTTGGCTTATTTTTAAACCTTTTCGACTGAACCTTCCCGACAACTTTGCAAAGCTGTGCCAACACTTACTTTCTTTATTAAGAGCAGTCGAACTTTCATTAAGTTTGATCTATTTTTCACGATCACACGAGTTGTTCTTGTTGTTAAAACTTTTGAATGAAGTTCGTAACGACAAACGCCGTCTAAATTCCGATATGATGTATCTTTTGGAGTAGGTAAATCTGGAGCCATTTAGTCAATGGAAGAAATTGTTCTTCATTGTTGAAATTCTTCTGAACTTTCCCTTCATAAGTATTCTGCTGACAAGTTTATATTTTTGTATAGAACTTTGAAAGAACATCGTTTCAACTATTACTTTACCAAACCAACCTGGATGCAAATACTGTACTCTACATTTTGCAAGACGTAGTTTTTCTGTTCGAAATATCCCGTAAAACATCATAGAAAAAAATGCCAAGGGAAAGTACCTATATTGGAATTAAAAGCCTTGATTACGGGTGAGGGGAAAAACTCATTTTTAAATTTCTTCTTGTTCCTGATGAAACTTCCTATGAGTCAAAGAGTCTTAACGGGCAATAAACGTGGTGAATGCTGCAAGCTTAATACATGCTGCAAGCTTAATACATGCTGCAAGCTGAATACATGTTGCAAGCTGAATGTATGTTGCAACTTCTCTTGTAGCGACAAAAGTTTGTGCCGTGGTTTGATCGCAAGGAGCGGCTCAAGGAGTGGCGTGTGTTCCAACGTGAGTAGTTTGACCAGAAATGTGGGCATTGTCTGGGTGGTAGGTTGAGAAGTATGCTAAGTATTCTGTTGAATGGAATTGTTAGATCGCACCTAGACCTTGCCATGTTCCTTTAGAGCTGCACTAAGTGTTTCGTATTTCGCTGATGCCATGATACGGCCTCGCTTAAATAGTCTCAGCCTGAAAGACCTGTCCTCAAAAAAATGTATATAAGAAATTTCACTACAAAGTGATTTCGTTCAGCTCGCTCTCCCACCGCACTCAGACTTCAAGAGCCTCGTGTATAAACTTGTATGATTTTCGTAATTTTTGTTTTTCAACATACGCCGAGTTTCATCTATTTTGTATTGAATATTAGACCAGAAGTCAAGTTCCCACCGCAGCATTGACCTCATGGCTGCCCCCACTTCCTTAATGAGCTTCCTCGGAAGGAGATTATCCTTCGATCGGAGCATCATTTTTGTAAACGTTTCCTGTGTTGCATTTGGTGGGAAGTGCGCCTGAGTATTGCATCTTCTGCTGCTNTGCCGCTGTTGCCTCCTCCTGCCGCTGTTGCCTCCTCCTACCACCTGTACGTCAGAAGCATGCTGGAAACCATAATGAAATTTACTCACTTGGTCGTCGCGTAGTGCGTTCGCTGCCACACGACGCTGACGTGCGTCACCTGGTATCTTGCTGTTTTTAGTTCAGATCTTACTCAGTTATGTTCAGTGGCTATCATTAGCTCTTGGTTCAGACGAACATGAGCGTTTTCGTTTATTATGTTCACGGTACAAGTGTTTCCGCTCTTTAGAATCAGTACTGTATGAAAAATGCAGTTTAAATGTTTGCTTGTAAAATTAATAATGATGACATGAAAAACGAAACTAACTTCCAAGGTCACAGTGAATGCCTTGCATGACGCCTACGGCCTTCATCTTTGTACCCGCTGACCGCAACTGGCTGTGCATCATCAACTTTAATTCAGTACCGATTCTTAAAGAAACTGTTTTAATGACGGATGATTTACTAATACATGCTTTGCATGTCAGTGCTATCAATACATATAAATGAACTGACTGAGTAGTTCTTGGGATAAAAACGTTCATATATTTTTTGTCAAAATTGGTCACGGGAGATTTGTAGTTTGGTAAGATGAGAAGCTTAAAGACAAGTCCAGGTGTAGTACCTAAAAGTATTAATTCGTTGGGAACTAATCTTACAATCAGGGCGGCGTTTTCTTTTGGCCTTCATTGTAGTACAGGGACGTCATCCCTTTTGTATACCAGAGTGGCGGCCCTGCAAATGCCGGTGCCTGGATTACCGACCATGTTCTGCTTGCCTAGCGCCTGTGTTTGAGGTCATCTCGGCTGACTACAGCCCACGTTCATTCTTAGGAGCTCACCTTATCAGAGCTACTCGTTTCAATTCTGATTTGTGGAATATTTATCATTCTCTGAAAACGTTACTTTGTGGTTTACCTGTAAGGAAGATGTTAATGCTCAGCGTCAGCGTTGTTGAAGAAGGTTTATTTTATGCTTAGTTAAGCCAAACTTTATTCACAAAACACGTAGTCGTAAGATAAGTTCATGTCATGTAGCTAGTATTGAGCAGAAGTTTTAGCCTGGCAGTGTAAAAAGTCCCCGTTACTGTTCGTACGAGTATTAGGTAACCTTTTCTTATAAAAACCGTGAGAATTTTAGAAGCGCAATGGGTAAATATCGGAGTAACTTACTATTTTCACTCTTATTATCCTCAAATGCTACGACCAATTCAAAATATATCATTTCCGGTTTCGGCCAAAGTGTCGCAGGCCCATTTAGTAAGCGAATTTTGCATTAGCGCGCAGCTGCAGCGAAGATGCGCTGCGGCGGCGAGCTGTCCTCCCAAATCCTGGAAATTGTCGGCCAGACTCCCGGGGCGGCGTGCGCCACTTCATCCATTATCGGCTCATTCAATTATCGTGCAAAATATTGAAGGCTTCAGTTCATTTCAGCCTGCAACCGCCGGGCGGCGCTGTGTTGGATGGGTGCCGAACTTCTCCAATGCCAAATTTGAATTGCGTACGAGGTCCCAGCCACATGAACTGGAAACTGTGCGGTAAAATTGGATCTATTTAACTTATAATTTATTCATCATTTTATTAGGGGCACGTGACAAAGCGAGCATAGTGGAGTTTTGCCCAGGCGTAGCATTGTTTAACATGGAAATTGGACTCTATTTCGCATGATGGGAATGTAATTGAAACCTTGGTATTTAATGGCTTAGTTTTCACACTTTTTTTAGACCAGGCGTTGGGGAATGAAAGCAGTTAGCATGGGCTTCCGATGCTGCATCAGGTGACGGTGCGAAAATCGATTTCCTGGCTTCGATGCTTCATTAAATCTGAGTGTAAAAATGATGTGTAATTATTGGGTCCGGGAAAATTTGTGATGAGACAAAAGGGCATAAATATGACTTATGATCGTACAAGTTTGAATATTAATATCTCTAAATTCAAAATATATTGGAACTATTGGCACCATTTTTGTATTTTAAACCGTTCATACAGGATGGAAATAAGAAAACGAATATTTCATAAAAAATAATTACTCTATTATTCAAAAAAATGTAAATGACAGTGGAATGAAAGTATTTTAATTGCACTTTGATCGATCCGCTAACAACTGGGTACGGAAATATCGTCAGTCTGATGACATTCATCCTGCTGGACACGCTGCCGAAGTCTATCCTTTTTGTTCTGAATTGTCTTTTTATCTGCTTCGTCTTCTTCTGCGTAGTCGTCTTCTGCGTTGTCTTCTTCTGCGTTGTCTTCTTCTGCGTTGCCCTCTTCTGTGTTGTCTTCTTCTGCGTTGTCTTCTTCTGCGTTGCCCTCTTCTGCGTTGTCTTCTTCTGCGTTGTCTTCTTCTGCGTTGCCTTCTTCTGCGTTGTNTGCATGGTCTTATTTTTTGCATGGTCTTATTTTTTGCATGGTCTTATTTTCTGCATGGTCTTTTTTTCTGCATGGTATTTTTTCCTGCATGGTCTTTTTTTCTTTATGGTCTATTTATCTGCATGGTTTATTTATCTGCAAGGTCTATTTATCTGCATGGTCTATTTATATGTCTCATCTTTTTTCTGCTTTTTTTCCGTTTCTTGCAGTACAGCTGTGATTTCTTGATGAGTGGAGGTGTTCAGCTCAGACATCGTGTGCAGTCGCTCGTGTACACGCTTGACTTGAGGAATCCTCACCACAAAAATAAATCCCCCACAGAGATCAAAGGAGTGCGGGGCTCAAAAAACGTCACCGAAACGAGAAATGGTGCGCTGTTCGAACGCGGGACTGATAACGTCCGTGGGAACTCGGGCGCTGTGCGCTGTGCCACCATCTTGTCGGAACCATCTTGTCGGAACCATTTTGTCAGAACCATCTTGTCGGAACCCTCTTGTCGGAACCCTCTTGTCGGAACCCTCTTGTCGGAACC
>VOMN01099266.1:0-10442 GCA_014899125.1 Orchestia grillus
CACTTGGGCCCGACATTACTTAGAACCTTCCTTTAACATTGAACATTATATAATTATGACAAACAGTCATGACGACAATCTTATGATTATCTTCGGCAGCTTAATGGTTGTAATTAAACTACGAATAAAATGAGTCAGAAATTCACTATGTCCAAATTCCTTAAGAAATCGCTTTCTCACGCGACTCGTTGTTTTCATACGTGATACCTGTCTAATAATTATATTCGTTGGCTAGTGTCATCACGAATTTCATTTCAAAGTGTCATCACGAAGTATCTCGCTCCAACACGTACATCAAGCAACCTGATAAAACAAGCCCCCAAAAATACTAAAACAAACCCGCAAAACTACCCACTAAAATTAACCCACAAAATAACCTGCTGAAATCAACCCACGGAACTTCCCACTAAAATGTGCGAAACAACCCACTAAAACGTGCGAAACAACCCACTAAAATGTGCGAAATAACTTATTAAAATGTGCGAAACAACCCACTAAAACTAACCCACAAAAGCAAACCTATACAACTAGCCACTAAAATAAACCCAGAAAAGAACTAAAAAATTTCCACAAAACAATTCGCTCCAACAAGAAACTCATGAGACAAAAGTCACGAAATTCACAGACTGCGAAGGCGACGCCGAGACTGAGGGCGCTGGGGTTCCAGGCATGTGACGTGACACTCCAGAAAATTATCGTGAGTGGCGGCAAAAAGAAGTGAATGCGGAGAGTTTTCCAGCAGCACTCCATCACCGATAGCATCTGGACGTGGTAGGACAGGAGCGTCTTTGGAAGGGCGTTTTCCAGAATTCTTTTGCAAGACTGTTACTCGCGCCGGCCTCTGTTTTCCGGTCGTCGCTCGTGAGATCACGAAAATCAAAAACGCTTTGCGTGAAACATGTCATCGAAGACTAAAAGTAACGATGATATAATTCACGCTACTGAAACTTAATTTTATTCAGCGATGGAAATACCATTTGTAGCACTCTTTAGGGAGAAAATAAGTGAAAAATATAAAAGTTATCAGAACTTAAATGAAACCGATAAAGAAATATCTCAGAAGGGAGGTGATATACAACAACATACATGCAAAACATCCAAGCTGCTGTCTTTTCTGCGAATTATTTAGTAACATAACGCTCCTGATGGTGAGCGACAACAACAACTACCAAGTATTTTATGAATGGAAATTGAGAAACCTCCCCACCCTTAATGAGCTCCTTGACTTCTAGCCGAAGGAATGCGTCGTCTCTGCTCCCTGGTCCTACTGCATTTCAGTTTGAATTCACTCCCCATAAGTACGCCACTCTACGATTCATGTAATGTTCACTCAACATATGAGAAACCATCTTTTCGTTGTAAAAGTTACTATCATTACTTGGAAAACGTCATTTGCGAGTAAAAATGTAAATTAAAACTTAAATTGACAGTTCGTGACAAGTTACAAGTCACGAGGCTGCGCAGGAGTCGCGGACTACACCTTTCCTTTTACTAAATGTCATCACTGGTCAGTGCAGAGCTCCGCTGCTGTGAAACAGGTCCTCATGATAGCATTGTAATTAAAAAATGACAAATGACCTGCGTTTTCTTGTTACATCAAGAAAAAGAGGCCAATGTTAAAATTTGACGGGAAATTGCGAGTACAAGCTTGGACAATGGAAGCGGGTAGCAGCAGGCCTGTCATTTAAATATATTCACATTTTAGCAGAGAAAACTTACAAGACGCACCTAACTCGCAGTGGCTGAAAATATTAGTACAGAAAACCTAACAGTAAAATAATAATGAACAACCAGTAACCACTTCAGCAATACATAAAATGGGACAATCATTGAAAGGATATTGGGAAGGATTGTTTCCAATCATGGATTTTATTAAAATTGACGTTTTAGCATACGAATAAGAGTGCGCATATGGTTATAAACACGCGCTGAATTTTCTGACTGTCGTTACAATTTTTATTCAAAGCAAGCAAGTGAGATCATAAACATTCAAAACTTGTACGATTTAGTCAGCAGAGCACCACCTGCAGAACGGGCATCGCACGAACCACGGACGGACAAAAGAGTGAAATGAGATCACGCGATGCAAACAGAAACGAAGGCGCTCGTACAAGAACATCGACTGTTAACAAGCGGGCTCGTGGTCAGTGGTCAAGGCTGGTGACCAAACGTGACGCAACGATTAAGCGCAGGATAGACTCACACAGCATGTCGTCTGCTGTCCTGCAGTGCTTTATTCTGCAGTACAACGAGGAGAGAATCGATAAAAAGAATAATTATTATCATTAATATATTTGTTAGTTTAAGGCTCCCTATCCACATGAAATGTGATACAAGGAGAGCGAAGAGAAGAAGGCACTATCTAACATGGACTCTAGAAAACTTAGAATCTAGGCACAGGTGTGTTCCCACACCGAATTCCCTGTGTATAGAAACAGCAAGTTAAGAAAGAAGAGGAAGAAAAGGCCAAAAAAAGATAGCGAAGAAGGTATGAAAATTGAAAGAAACGAAGTGAAAATTGAACAGAAGCCCCAAAGGCCTATCTATAGCTGCGGTAACCTAACAATGCCCCCTGAAGTCATCAGTCCCCATAACTTAACTAACCTAACTCTACTGCCTATCTTATGCCCCCTGAGGGACTAAATAGGTAAATGCACCTATCTTAACTAAAGACATGCCATAAATATGATTTTACAATGGGTAGATATTCGCAACGTAAGGTGTTATTGAAATATTGACCTGAAGTCGCGTTCGTTTCCATTATTTTGTTCAACCCGTTAGTTTGACAACACTTGTAGGACTAACGGCTGCAGTTGTTGCCAACAACAAGCTAGAGAAAAATGTTGGCAGTGCCCACTGTACTGCCAGTAATAACGGAGCCGACCTGTTCTGTTTAGTCTTTCCTACTTTCCTATGTCGCCTAGAAGGCGCCTCGTCCGGCCAGCTCCAGCAACACTGGTCTCCGGCACAACTTCAGCAAACTGTGACTCTCAGCACGATATTTTCATCAATCTCAACATGAAGGAGAAAGGAAAGACTAATGCTCGAACCACAACCCTAAAACAATCAAAATGCACAAAATTTCGTCCATATTTTACAATTCTTTTTGCTTCACCTACGCATAGCGAGGTAAGCCTGTCTTTTCATATGAAAGAGCGTCGAGAGGCAGAACACTCAAAACACATTCCATCTGTTCTACAAAGCGACATCCGTACTCCTCCCACAAACTTTGACCTTCCTCTCCCGGCCCATTGTTTATTTCAATGTTCACCCTCATCAACGAACACACAGCACCTATTTTGAGAAATTAGGTTTAAAAATTGCTCCGCTCTAGGTCAACTCGACCACTCGTGAGTGATGTGGGTGCCGACTAGTGCTCCCGGCACCGGTTCGTCATCACTTCGCACGATCACCACAAACTCGTCGGGCTTACCGACAAAGGCACGCTCTACGGAATATGAGAAACTTAGAACTTGATTTAAAAATGTAGCAAATGAAAGGCCAAGTTATGAAGTGAAAATCCTGATTTAAAACATAATTATAAGCGATGGGTCTCATATATACAAAACAATCAAATCTTTACCTACGTCGCAGTGACGGCCACACTTGTAACTGAACGCTTAATTTGTAGAAATGGCAATGCGCAATTACTTGTTAGGACCGACGATGGAATTCTCTAAATGTGATGCAGGGGAGGCTCACTCATCAGCTATGTTCATTTCATTTACCAAATTTGTGCACGGTCGAATATTTACGATACCATCTTTGGATTGGATCCATGGGGTTTTAAGTGGCGCTGATTGGCGTGAGTGGTCGCTGAAGGTCAAGAGCGTTTGTCAACATCAACTTTATTGGATCACACTGAAGGGTCAAGAGCACGAGCCCAAACTGGTAGGCGATTCAAAATTAACTTCCGAAAATTACTTCTTTTTTGTTCACTTTCACATAATCAATTACACTTTTCAAAAATAAAATTGATACTTTAACGGTGTTAATAGATATACAGTTGATATATTTGAAGCAGTCTTATGAATCTGTTTGGATCACCGAGTTGGACACTCGTGAAACTTCCCGATCAAAAATTCGCAACCTGCTTCTAATATGTAGTAGGGCCTCCGTGAATGCGAATAATAGCGTCAATTATGCGCGGCATCGAGTCTAAAATTGTCAAAATGTACACTTGATTGATTTTGAACCACTCTTGCATCAAGTGATATGATAGTACCGCCACAGTACGTGGACGATCTTCTCGATCCATATCGTTCGATGTCTTATCGTTCTAGGTGGACCCATAAATTTTCTATTAGGCTCATGTACGGGGACTTAGCTGGCCAAGCTAAATGCCTGACATATCCTGAATGACTCTCAAGCCAATTAATGACAGCTCTAGCCTGTGTAGTTAAAAAAGCCCAGAACATGACAAACCCTCTTTCTCCTTGTGCCTGCCCTTGCACACAGACTTCGTTAACGGTTTCATGAGGTCTTCGATGAACACGACGGCAGGCATCACTGCTATAGAGACAGAATCATCATTGATCTGACCATATGACACCTCCACTCCTCTACAGTCAAATGTGTTTGTGGTTTGGCTTAGTTAAAACGGTGCAGGAGTTTACATCAGCCGTGTACGAGCCACTCTGCTCCATATATCCATTGCATTGAGTTCCCTACGAAGAGTTTGTTTCCCTAAAATTAGGTTTTGCAGATACCGACCTATTAGTACTATAGACTTCGTTCAGAAACATGAACAGAAGGTCCACCATTGACGTCTCGAAGTACTTCCATCCTTGATACAAAGCGATTCCTGTTAACAATTTGGGGCTCACGGCGGCGGTGCCTATCGGTTAGAATTTTCTTTACCACAGTTTCGCCTTGAATTTCCCCAAATACAGAATTGTTCCCACTGTTAATGGACCCGTATAACAGTGCAGCATGAATCCCTAGGAAATAACTTTACTTCTATCATTACGTGTCCCTTAACCCGACCAAATCCAATCGCTCCTTTTTGCCATTCTGGGACATCTTGTTTCTGCTCCAGCGCTGCGGAGTAACTAAGAAATTAGTCTATACCTTGTCAGCTCTGAATGAAGACTGATGCCTGTTCAACACTTGCATATTCTCTGAACTTCGGTTACGGCTTTGAAACCCGATTGATTGACGTAGTAAATAAATGGAACTTGAAAAACAATGGTGAACTAATCTTTCGTCCGAGGAGCTTAATATAGCCTTTACAATAAACTTATGAAAAAAATAGTATCACAGATTCTACTTAAGAATTACCTTTCTTCCTGAATATTCATAGCCAGAAGAAATCAATTACTAAACATGGCGAGCACAAGAGATTATTGCTGGGGACCATGTCTCCCGCATCAAGTTATCCACCTCAGCGAGCGCGATTCACAAACGCTGGCGCTGGCTGAGAGTAAAAATCAAATATTCGCAGAGGACTACAACACGACACAACAAGAGGCAATAAAACCCTCGCGTAAAATAAAAGGATCATATCTTGCATTTCTTAGCCGCGTGGTTATGTCAACCGAGCGATTTCCTGCAAATATTACTCCTTTATGAAGCAGGCCTGCAAAATGAGGGCCTTGGAAAGCACGGCCGTCCCGAGCTCAAGTGATCTATCAACACGGAGGGCGCTGGCCCAGCAGCAGTGCCCTGAAGTAAAGAAAGGTCTTAGCATGGAGCCCGGACTGCCGGGCTGACCTAGTTGGAATGATACTGTCCGGTGCGTAGCTAGCATCGCCGGGCCATCAGTTAAAGTCTCCTGACAGTAACGGCTTAACTTACTAAGTGCCGCATCGCTGGACCGGAGCTTTTCTAAATCAACCTCATACTCTGGGACGATCACTATCTTTTTCTCCTCACCAACTTATCTTTCGAGTCAAACTTTGAGTCGAGCTAATAACTTCTTGCTCGAATGAGCGTCCGTATTTCATAGCCTATTCCAAAATGTTTACTCGCAAGAAACTGCGGGAAATCGCCTCTGTGGGCCAAGAATTGGGTCACTGTTTGCAGCCTTCGAAAACAGGTTCCTCTTGATTGATGCGTCAAAAACAGACGAATATGGTCAGTGATAGAGGCTCTTTATCATTCATGATTTACGGGACAGACTCGTTGACGTGACGCCTTGTGTGAAGCTCTGCGCCCGAGGTGGAAATGTCCCCATAGAGCTTCCCATGAATGGAACAGATTACTCGATCTCACATCGTCGGTTAATTTCAAATGGAGACTACGCAGTGCAAACCTCCGGGCTACGACCCAAAAATGCACAGTTGTTTTCAGTGTATTGGAATCATTTTCAAATACGCTCTCTGATGAACAGACTCGTAACCGATCATGCGTCATGATAGAGAAGTGATCCTAATACAAACGATACTTAGGTACGGGTTTCATATTGATGTAGAAAAATACTTTGCACATCACATCGGAATTTTTATATGTCTGGTAAGCTAAGAATTTTGAAACCATTGAACAGCTTCCATCACAGTTTTCTTGCATTTCAGCATTTAACTGACATAAAAAAATTACGTAATCAGCCACTTAGCTACACTGTCTTGA
This sequence comes from Orchestia grillus, assembly GCA_014899125.1. NCBI lineage: Eukaryota > Metazoa > Arthropoda > Malacostraca > Amphipoda > Talitridae > Orchestia > Orchestia grillus. Next base: position 6,568 of record VOMN01099266.1, read on the forward strand.
TTATAAGCAATTCTAGGACCCAAATTACCGACTAAAAACTCAACACGTCTTGTGTGGCAGGTCTCCAAATTTGCGTGCATTAAACATTCACGGCGGTGGTATAACTTATGTCTGGCTTGTGTTCACTAGCCCTTATTTGGTCATTACTTGTGTTCACTAGCTCTTATTTGGTCATTACTTGTGTTCACTAGCTCTTATTTGGTCATTACTTGTGTTCACTAGCTCTTATTTGGTCATTACTTGTGTTCACTAGCTCTTATTTGGTCATTACTTTTCAGAAACGGTCGCTTGTTGAACCGCTCATCATTCTGAAAGGCGCAATGGCTAACGAGGCGGCGACTCACAAGGTGAGGGTAATGAATGAGTAATCAACAGGTAAGGCTAACTCGTAAGTAATATTCGAGGCTGATGATTAAGAAATAAGAACGTCCGTTAGAGAATTAAATAAGAAGAATTTAATGCGACTCACATGCTGAGGGTAATGATTAAGTAATCGAATGGTAAAACTAATGCGTAAGTTATACTTAAGGCTAATGATTAATAAATAAGAACGTTCGTTAGAGGATTAAATAAGAAGAATTTAAGGACTATAATAATCCAATAAGAGGGTGAGTGCTAAAGGATTACATCGCTTAAGGACATAGCGAGTGTAACGGTATGGGTAAAAAACAGTGAATGAAGCCGCGTGCAAAGCAGGAACAATGAAGAGATGAGTTCGACAACCTTCTGACCGCGAGGCGAAGGCAATTAGTGCAGCTCATCAGGTGCAGGAAATAACTGAGCAACGAATCGAAATGTGGATGCAGCCAAACAAGAGAACCATTGGTTTCTTGTCTTTTTATTCGTACGCATTCTTAAGAAAATCCTACTGTATCCTCGCAAACCCAACAAATGTATAGCTAGTTAAGGATGAAAACGGGGATTTTATTTTAAATTTGATCAACAAAGAAAAATATTATCTCTCATTGTTTGAATACTTTACTTCCGTGAAGCATGCACCCTCTGATATACTACTTCGCAGTCCCAGCGGGTGAGAGTGGCTCTGGTTAAGAAACCCTGAACTAATCAAAACACGAATGCCAAAGACAAATACTAATTAACTGACATCATTTGTTATGCGTGTTGCCTATATCGCGATAACCATGTCATATATTTTAATTAGTTACCGAGTGATAAATTATAAATAAGTATCGCGTTATTAACTCTAAATAATTCCGGCGTGTTAAGTTTTAAGCGAAGAGCAAGTAATTACAGCATAGAAGCACTCAGTACGCTAAGTACAGCTGGGGTCTGCTTCTGCAATGTTATTTCTAATATGTATAATTTTGGTTACCATTCACGGGAAACGTCTGATACTTGAAAACGTTCACTATCAAAGAATAAGGCATTGATGATCAGAATTTTTCAATGAGTCTTAAAACTTTCAGAAGAATAAAATCAAAATTTTCTAGAATTTGTCCAGCTGAAGGTGGGGTTTTAGCTTTTCAAAGTAAAACCACGGACAAAACGAACACAAGAACAATTACTGTGCGCTGTGTAGCCAAGCTCCTCAGAGTGAGAGGCCCTTCTACATACAACGCTAAACTTTAGATCTTGCTTTACATAGGGTGTCCTCGAGAAAGATATTCACTGATGTTAAATATTAATAATATTAAGTATCTATGATTAAATATTTTTCTACCACGTTTTAGAAAAGCGTATGAAATTAGGAGAAACTTACTTCAGTTATGAAGAAGAATGAAAAAAAGATAATACTCAAAAAAGCAGTTTTAGGGTATTGAACGAAACGATATATTTTGCTAAATAAATATATCGCAATGAAAATGCTGCACGGTATCATAGATACATAACGTTAATATTTAAAATCAGTGGATGCATTTTTTTCGGACACCCTGCATACCAGCCCAATGTAATGCACAACTACGGGCGAGAATGTGTTATGATGCAAGGACACGGTATCTATTATACTCTCCATTCTCACTGTCCAATGACTGCCCACGTTTATTTATGGTGGTTATTGATAGGAATACTAATATTCAATAATTACGAACTGAGAATATTTCATTGCGGATAGTTGTAACCCGATTACCTGAAACTGGAAAAGAACAATTTACATTCACGTTTCTTTTCACAATATGAAGGCCATGAGAATAGCATTATAGGCCTTTGCGTGACGTGCATTCGCTCTCCGGAACCCTTTTAGAATATTAAACGCCTGCTGTTTAATTTCAATTGCGATGCTCGAGACACGAAACTGTGACCGCAATGCAAGGATGAGGCAGACTGCACGAACCGCTGGTTTCCCCAACGCGGGGAACGAAAAGTGTGCAAGTAATGTATGAGAGCCTAAATAGCTACAGTGTGGGCCATAAGTAAGACACCCTTTCAAAATTATTATATCACCAGTACGAAAATGGTGCAGAGCTTTTCCAGTGTACCAGTGCTACCTTACTTATGACCCACCTTGTACAAAATTAAACTCTCTACGTACAGCCTCCTGTACGAAGTGCTGGTGATCATGCGGTCAGTAACTTATGGGAGCCAATTCTGTAAATCTGCGATGTTTAGAAAATGGGCAAATTAAGAAAAACTAGAAAATGTCCAACAACTTCTGGATTTATCTATAATGTCCGTTCAAGTGGAACTTAGAAGAGTTATTCCCAATAGTAGTTGACTTTTATCCCTCAATTTAACGAATAATTAATAAATTTTAAGGACACTTTGAAAGTGAGCGCCAATATCACTTGTCGTTTGTCAGAAGATGAGGGTCTTGCATTAACATACATCTGAACACGTATTTCCTTCAAGAAATGTCTCACCAAACTACATTCTTGAGACGAGTTGACGAAGTCGTTCGTTCACCATCTTCTTTGCCGGGTTTGGTCAGCACGCAGCTGGGAAGGATTACAGGGACTTTGGGATACTTTAATAGTTTTAGTCTCCAGCAATGAGACTATCATGTTCCGCCCTAACGTGAATGATTTACAAAATTAAAATGCTCCAATATGTTCTTGTGCTAGTACGATTTATTTTACTTGAAGATCTCCATGCCTTGCGGACGCCTCCTGGGCCAGCGGCCTGGCGGGTTCACCGCGTCTTTTTAGAGACCCCTGAAATACGACCTGGAAATTGAGAAATTTTCCATGCCTTGTCCTACACTTGTGAAGCCTGTCAGCGAACAGGGAGCGACTGTTCGCACTACTGAATTTTGAAGCCAGCACGCAGCAGCATGATTAGTGAGGTACTCGGTTATCTGTACGCTGCTATCTATTCTCGTTTGCTGAATGGTGTCCTGCGACTTCAGGCCACCTTGAGTTTTCATTACCCACTGTGCCCGAAGCAATTAGCTTTCAATCACGGGCGCGCAATAAAATAACGCAGAGGTAAAATTCATCCTGGAGAATTTCTGTGATACCTTAAAGTAAAGCATCGCTCTTGTATTGCTGCTCTCAGTAGACTTGCATACGAGTTAACACTCGAGGAGGTAACGGATTAAACTCCATAATCCCATGGGAAATAAAAGCTCGACAGCTGAACTTCAAACCCTGGAGCACCACATTTCCCACGTCGAAACTTACGATTTTTAGCATTCGCTTTTACCGCACAAGCAAATAATTTCAGTAGTATATTGATGACATAAGATTTACGTAGTTTATTGAAGATTTCTAAGTGATCGTATATGTTTCCACATCAGATGACGACTCTGATCGACCACGTGGACCGACTGGACGCCCAAGTGGAGGGAGAAGGCTTCTTTACCCTCAACAAGAGCATGGCAACTACGGTGAGTGGCACGGCCAGGGGCATGGCCAGGGGCACGAGCAGGGGCACGGCCAGGGGCACGGCCAGGGGCACGGCCAGGGGCACGGCCAGGG
>VOMN01099269.1:0-10213 GCA_014899125.1 Orchestia grillus
AATTCGTTTTCCGACGAACAAACCAATTTCTAATTTAATAGTAAATTTACTTATTTTTCAAGTATACGAATTTATTTACTTATTTTTCAAGTGTACAAGTGTTTTTATTTATTTCGAAGTATATATATTTCTAAGTATACTGTTGAGTAACTGTTTTCAGCGAGCATTACATTCATTGGTAGAAGGGCTCCTTTTTTCTCTCGCTTCGAGGTGAATTCATTACACCAACGCACAAGGCTTACTCGTTCCAATGACGCGACTCGCAATTCTTCAGCCGGTATAGCGTATCGAGTACATCGCGAGGTTCACTGCGCAAGTACATTGCTAAGGTGGTATCTTTGGTCTCCGCCATGCAAAACAAGAGTTTTTCGGTAATTCTCTCACATTTATAGCTTATTTTTCTATAGTAATGTTAAACTGCAAAATTGCCCAATCCTGAAAAGGAATTCATAACCTATTTATAAGCCTAATGCATATTATATTAGATTAAATTATTAGTTAGCTTAAAGCTCCCTATCCACATGAAATGTGGTCCAAACAGAGCGAAACGAAGGATCATTTACAATGGACTTTAGGAAAACGTGGAATCAACGCACGAGTGTGTTTCTATACAGGATTCACTGCGCATAGAAAAAATAAGTTAAGGAAAAGAAAATCAGCGAAGAAGGCCTGCGAATGGAAAGAAACAAATTGGGCATGAAAGATAGAAATCTCAGAAGCCTGGCAAGAGATGAGGTAACCAACAAGGTCCCCCTGGGAACGCCAGTCCCCTTAGCATGAAGTAGACAAAGCGAACTAACCTAACCTCATTGCCAATCCTATGCTTCCTGAGGGGTGAGACCAATACATAAATCAATTATGAACTATAACAAAATATTTTTTAAAAATCCAACATCTCGTACAAAATTTGCTTAGCCCTCAAAATCTGAACAACTACAAAAACCTCAGTGACATTGATTGCTCAATCTTAATGATGATAAAAAACTTGTAGACTCAAAACTGCGAGATGACATACCAGGACCTCCAAATAACTTTGATAGGCTTAAGAATCAAAATTTTGTACTAACTTTATTTACCAAAGCTCAGACTCTTTCACAAAGATGGTAGCCTAAGAGACAGACGGTATGACTTAGAAAAACATTTTTCTAGTTTCTCAAGCGCAAAATACAATAAAGTTGGGAATATTTTTTAATACATGTTAAATATTAAACGAAGACATATTCCACTATTTTCACACAACTCATTATAATTGCTACTCTATATAGGTTTCCTTCACCAATTTTGCTCGCATTTATAAGTAAAAAATAGAATTTAGTAAAGCCTTGCATCCAGTGGGACCACAAGCGGAACGTTCGAGCGTCGGTCTCGGTTAGCGCACACCCGTTGCGCCGCCGGCAAAAGTCAGGCGCAAGCATCTTGAAAGGACAAAAAGACGAGAAAGGAAGATGAATCAGGGAAGAAGACACATGAGCAAAAGGTCGATGCATCAGTGAGCACTAAAACAGCATCATCCCCATTCCCTCAGGGCTGGTGACGCAGTGCCGAGATGCAGCTGTAGTGCAAGTGTTCACTGGCCTAACGAGGAGCTGTGACAGCCACTGACCTCAAAAGTTTAAGGAATACACATTGCTATATTTAAAGTGAAAACTGTTAACGAATCACATAATTTTTTCTGAGTTCAACAAACAAAGCCGAGGAAGAAATGACTACCCAATCTAACTCATCAACGACGAAACAGAGATCCCCTAAACTAGAAAAAGAGCTACTGTGATACCAACAATATGTACAAAGTTCCATAACTCCATAAGAGAATATAAAAAACCTCCCATCCGCAGCTGCTCTCCTTTCCTCTTCCAATATAAATTTGAGTTGTTGTAGCCACGTTATCAAAATCAAGGAATGTAGAAGCAGCTCTCTTCACAGAGTTGCTTTCAGTATGAACCAGATAATTTATCTGCATTATAAAAATTAAACGGTTTTCATACCTCACGCTCAATGTCCAGCGGTTTCGCCGGGTTTGAGAACTCAGAAGAACTACATACAAAGAGAATGTGACCTCGTAGAATGGCGTGCGAGGACCATTCAGTACACACACTCACTATCATGTAACGTGCATATGGGCCATGAGCATGAGTCACGTGCATCACCTGAGTTGTGGAGCTCAACATAGATCATGAAGCTAAAATTGTTCTACTGGTGTCCAGTCACTGCACACTGAGCGTGAGAACGTGAGTACAGCAAACACAGCTATAACCTTTTAGAGACCAAAAGAAGTCAACTGCCACGTCTCATAAGGATGCTGCTAGTTTCTCAAAAAAAAGCTAAATGCAATCTCATTGCAGACATACTTAAGGCTGCAAACAGTTCTCGTACGAAGTTAAATCTGCCTTATCGCAAAATAATCGTCTGTAAAGGGTTAACCAGTTTCCCGGAAATTAGTAGGTTATCAATTTTTAAAACAGCGTGACAGAGCTGGTACGCACTGGTTACACACTAAAATGAAAGGTTTCCGCGAGTCATTGCCAATGATGAGCTTTCAAAAAGAAGCACATGAAGGATGTCGTAAATCAGAAAGAGGATGGAACAGGTACAAGGTGGGCATCGTTTCCAAGAAATGCAGCTCGGGCAGCAGCGAGGGTATGCATATGAAGGTGATGTTATACAGCGAAATCTAAAATGTTCCACGAATTTCAAAAAAAGAAGAAAGAAAACCATTCAACTACACAGCCGTCAACTGCAGAAGACTGACTACTAAGTTCGTGAGAAGGTGATGCAGTTCCGATAGCCTCCAGAAAAAAAACTAGGACAATACGAAAAAATTCATCAGTCGAGCAGCATCTTGAGCCCGTAACAAATTTTTCCTGCGTTCAAACATCACAATTTCAATTTCTGTGAAGAACTTCCGTATTTAGATTTGAATATTGCATTTCATAGTTTACATACAACTGAATCTGGGGGTACTAAGAATAAAATTTCGATTATTAAACATAGGATAAACTTGTAAAACCGTTAAAAACTCTTACAAACAAAATTTCATAGAGGCAGCAAGCGTTTCAAACATCAAAAATTTCAACTTTAACTTAAAACAAAATGATTACGAAGCAGTTGACGCCTCAAACAGTACGTCTGGCACGAACGGAAATAAATGAGCCGGATCTGCATGCACGGAAACTTTTCATTCCCGCACGTACGCACCCCACCAGCCGTTTGAACATTATTCGCTCGATGACGCAGACTGCCACTGAATTTCCGCCTCTGCGCCTAGTAAACACAGCCACGGCACGGATTTATTGACGTGTACTTCGCGTAACATAAGGCAAGTCATTTGGAAAAATTCCCTAATCATGATGCACAAAATTTTCGGTTTTGAATTCATAGTAAGAGTACACATTACGATTCTTTAAGTTCTTTATTTCATCGCCTAGTGAAGTATATCTTCCAGAGTGACTTACGTTCTGAATCTCATGGTGTTAAGCATTCTCATTGAACGTATTGATCAGTTTGAATTACGTACGTACAGCATACACTGAACAAACGCGAACATCTATGAAGTGTTATAGAGATGTCAAAATCCTTTCGCAATAAAATCAGTGACTCAGAAAACACTTCATCGGTAAGCTTGACGTAACTAAACTCTAGCTCGCGAAACTTTCTAACGCCGATAAGACGGTGACGAGGCACTGCAGGAGCTAAACAAACCTCTTCCTTCCACAGGCCAATTGACAGATACTAGAGAGAAACGTTAAAACATCCGTTGCTAACAATCACTACTTTAAACTTTTGCCGCGCACAAAAAAATCACGAAAAAATTTAAACTGTGGTTTGAAAGATGCTCTAAAAACTGAGCCAGTAATTTCTTATCACACACGAGAGGGTGTTGATTGATAAAAGAAGAAATTACAACACCAAAAATACAGGAAAGAAGTCTCTACAATACTCTGAGCAACTCGACTTCAATTTAAAGCCACGGGTCAACAAGAAATATTACACACTTATACAAGGAAGATACTCGTATTTGAGGTTAATTCTTTTTCAACTGTTGAGCGTATTCTTTTGGTTGATCCAACGGGTGGCAGCCGTTTCCAGCTTCAATGGACTATCAAGCTCTTTTTACAACTTACAGCACTAAGTGCAGTCCTAATTATTAAAAGTGTAAACAATCAACTGCACGCGCAACGAGGCACGTGCATCATAGCATTCATTGCAGCAGCTGAAGCAAGACTAGCAAAAGAGTCGCAGTTTTACACACCGAAAAGAAAAAAAACGCACAACACAAGAGAATGTCGCAAGCGCCCAACCCGCCAATCTCCTTGAGGCCGACCTGGAGTTACAAGCCAACAGCAAGTCAGAGTCATTTCGATCCAGGCCACTGGAATTTACGACGTGAGAGACGCTAACTTACACTGACCAGAATTCCGTCGCTTACTTACATCACAACTGTTAGAGACGAGAAAATTTATTTCTGCACTTGATCCAACAATTGCACTATTTCTTCTTACATTTTCCCTGCACGAACAAATATGAAGCGTGAACGTTTCCAATTATTTACCACGGATTTCATTAACTGCACACAAAAAAAATTAATGATTCACCCTTTACCAACATTCGTACCGAATTTTTACACTGGAAAGTTACTTCTGCAAAATCTGTACGTTTGAACAAATAGACGACCCCTTGACAGGAGGTATACGCCTTGTGTTTTTTATGTTTTAAACCCAATCTAGCTATACAAAGGTTCAAGAAAAAATACATGAGAGTCTTCTGACGTATTCTGGTAGTTTTGCACAGATTCTCTCTATGGGCGAGAACTTGACAAGTGGCTGCCTGCAAATCTCGGCAGTGATGTTCTAAAGAAGGTATACGACGGCGCTACTGCGCTGATAGTCACTGAACTGAACAAAATTGACTGCGCTGATTTTTAATAATTATTAGAATGCTAAACATAATTTGTGTAGGAAAAGGTTAACACGTGGTGCGCGATAATGTTGTTTGGCTGCAGGCGAAATTACCCACCGTTGGGTCCCTTCGAAGAAAATGTGTCGAGTAACAGCTGAAGCAAACAGTTCACCAGGTGGCCAAAAAACGCAGCGCAGCAGTGATCTTATGAAAGACAACAACGTAACTCGACGAACGGATCTCGAAGCGTACTTCCCCAAGACGCCCCTAATCCGGAAGGCCAAGATGAGCAAAAGAACAGCTAAGCTCAAAGTGCCTCGGGTTACTTCATGCATAATAAGCACGGCGCGCGTATGTTTGGACAATGCATGCCCTAAACTCTAAAGGGTTAATTAGCGAGGAAATTGAAAAACCGTAACTCAAAATAAAATAAGTTTTCATGAATGTAAATTGAGATAAATTATCTTAAGTCAGTGATAAGTGATAGGCTACTCAATAGAAAATGATCCAGCAAAAGATTGTAGAAACAACAGTCTTTAATAGGAAACACGATGAAAAAAGATTATTAAACAACGAGGCAGAATGCGAAAATGTCGAAAAAATGACAAAACGAATAAAAACACCTCTAGAATTATTACAGTATTTCAAGGCAAATAGAAAGGCCGATTGCGTAAGGCTGGAAACACGTTTACAAAATCCAAGTTCCAAAAGAAGAAAATCCATCTTCAGGCATACCAAAACGAGAGAAGATGAAGAGAAACAGTCGAAAGAAATCTGTGATTCGTAGAAAACAGTATTTTCAGAAAAAGAAGACGCAGCAGGAACTATGGAGGAAAGACATTAATGGATACTAATGGCATACATCAAATTATGAAACAAGTTTTGTTCGCGCAAACCTTTTCAATCCACAGGAGCATTGACATTCCGGGAAGGGGAAGATGTAAACACACCAGCAGGGGCAACAACGTCCACCGCTAAATCTTATTCAGAACGGTTTAGAATAGAATGAAAGAGAATTTAATCGTAAAAAATAAATGATTTACGAATAAACCAGACACATTTCACGTCTTATTCTAGTTCTAAAGTCTTGGTTCCATTGATAAGTGAAGGACCTAACGAAAATCTCGTATGATTCAGACAGATAACTTTTTCAATTGGCCATGTAAGAATTCAACCAAAGAATGTCAATTTCGTCATACACAAGACAATTTTGCGAATTTGCCAAGCGTGAAAAATTACATCGAAACCTTAGATGAATGCATAATTATACTGCCTTATAAATAAAAGCCTCATTAGATTCCTTCCACCTTCACAATTTTTTTCAACTAGGGTCAAAATAGTTCAAAACGCACACTGCGAAACATTATAAACACAGCTACACCATTCAGATCTCAAAATTTTAATGAAATATTGAAAATACAATCTAACCAATACCTTAGTTTTTAGACTACAATATGGCAAAGCAATGAAAACCACAGGTGGGTTTAAATACGAACAGTCAAGTCTAAAAAGTCAACCTGAGCGGCTAGCGGATTCACATCATGATGAACGCTAAACCAAATTGAAGTGACCTTAAGTAACATCTCGAAATCAAAACAAGGATACGAGAGCGCTTGCGAGGTACTGGCAAGATGATATGGTACACTTGAGCTTGGCGACATCCGACAACAAAATCCTGAAAGTTTACGACCCGAAGAGCGCACACAACCACACCACTGCCGCAACGCACGCGGCTGGAGGCGAACTGGCGTCTGGCGAGAGCGAAAAGTAAAGAAGGACTCAACCGCAGCGTGATGAGCAGCTCACTGCACCACTGCTGCTGCGCTCCACACTCTTGCCACTGCACTTACCTGCCACCATATCGAGCTACCAACACCACACGCTCTCGCTGGAGCACAACACTGTGTTAAAGATCTAGTGTACGTGGTTGGATATAACTGTACACCCAAGACTGCGACGTGCAATCATTTCGAGCTACCACCACCAACGTTAAATCGCCTTAGAATTATAAAGATAAGTAGTAAGTTTAGTTCTCGAGTCTCCAATTGTTGATCCTTGGATCGTCTTTTTGTTGATCCTTTACGATTTCAATATTACTTTCTCATTCCAAAACAGCAGTCTTCATATAGTTTGCACCATAGGCTTGCAAAATTGAATTACAACAGTAAATTATAACGAGATGATACAGAAAACAGAATATACAGATGTGAAGCGCAATTCACATCTGAATAAAGCAGAAAACGAGCACAAAATTCCGAAGAGTTACGGAGCCATTTGGGGCACATGGCATTCGTTGTACGAAACGAAATAGCAAGTTTTGCGCTGTACGCACAAAGGCAATGGCAGCGTGAAGCATCCGACCAACTACACAACATGTTAATGAAGCAACAGCGCGGAATTCATCAGACACGTATTTCATTGACACATGGTTCATTTAATCCTGCTATCCCACAATGGCGTCCCTGAGCGACGTTAGGTAACAGTAATTTCATTCCTTAATTTATGAATTTTCCTCAAGTATGAAATAGATACTTGAGACAGTAATTTTACATAAACTTAACAGTGCAAACAATTCGTTCGCTGCGAAGAATAGCTTGAGCTTCAAAGGGCCGAGCTCCAGTGCTGCCCCGGGCTGAGTGGCACCTGCAATGGCCGGCCGACCAGCCACCCCTGCACACTTCACAGGTGATGCAGGCGTCCACAGGTGCGCCCACACCTGCCCCGAGCCTCGCTCCGTGAAATGAGCACATGCAAATTTCTGTGGCAAAATGAGGTATACACCGAGCATAAAGCTCGACTAAGATCAGTTTAACATCAAGTGAAGCGCCGCTGTTAAAAGTTTTATTTTGTACATTACCTTTATTAATTCCAACACGTTTTTACGTTGGGTTTTCAATGCCNTGCCTTACAACTACTGGTGTTGTGAGGGATGTGAGGAATGTGTGATTTAAGCTTCCTTTTCAAAGTGAAGTACTATTAGCATCAACGTTGTTTCTCCATGAGCTATGCAGGTTTACCACATTGTATGGATGTTAGAAAATGACCTAATTAACAGCTACTGTGTTTGTATTTGTGAACGACAATTCATGGGTCCAACAAAATTTACGTAAACCAAAAATGTGGATACTTGAGCAGTAGATCCCCTAGAATAAAAGTTAACCTAACTGCTATGAATTTATCGGAAAATATTATTAAAAACTACTCAACCCACAAGAACTAATTCATATATATTTTAAGGTTCGCAGAGAGCGAAGCTGAAAAATACTGAGATTTGAGTATTTTAGCATCTTGGGAGAAACCCCAGGATGAGGGACGACCAGGCAACTTCAAGGATCGTGAAGTCGAGTAGCTATGTACGAGCGCTAGCGTTGAAATGGCACAACCCACGCCCCAGAACATGGGTCCCGCGTCTCTGAACTGAGGTCACATAAACGTGCAAACCCTCACGCGGATAATGATACTGATGCTCCATTCAAAAAATGAGAAGGAAACGCTTCACGACGGACACTGTAGGAATCTTTTGGAAAAATCCTTATAAAATAGTGATCCAAGCAACTGATTACAAGTCAGGGCTGGGAAAACGAATACCGAGAAACACTGAAAAGTCTTCCTGGAAGTTTGATCGCATATGAAAATGCAATGCTGAATGTCCCACGAAATTGAGGGGGATATGAAGTTTTGATGATCAAATATATTTCACTAAGAACAGGGAAAGTAATATCACGAAAATATTAACATGGATCAACAACACCATTTTAAGAGAAAATCAAGGGTCTGAATAATCATGAGAAGAATTCATTTCATTCACAACCTTAATGCGAAAATTATCGAATAAATTTTGAAACATATAACCCGTCCAGCTAGGTAGTTTAGCCATAACCGCAAACGTGGAGAAGAAATACACGTCGGAAAACGTGAGAAAGAGGTTTCGAGAAGAGCGATCTCGAGCGCAGATAAGAGGGTGTGACGCACGGCAGTGTTCGCAAACTTCACACGAGTGAGAGTGTGCACGGGCTTGGGGAACGGCCACGTCGAACAGCGCACGTGTACATTCATGCCTGTGCGCAGCTTCCCACGGTCTCCAGCGCGCGAGTCAACATCTGGTACAACAGACGTGGCGCCAGCCAGATAAACAGAGTCGAGCTCGACAAAACTGATCAAATTCATTCGTAAACGATAATGATGAAAATCATTACCGCCTATCTCTTGACTATAATGGGTAGTTCTAGACGAACAAGAGAATTCAAGTATATACAAGTGTGTTCAGTGAAATTTTACTGAAATTAGGTTATGTCGTTGATTCTTAGTGATAATGGTAAGCAGGTCATAAGTTTTAAGGAGATAACAAATGCCCCTAGTTATCGTTCGGTATTGCATAGGTACATCTGCTCATCCATCTGAACACACGAAACGGAACACCGATCAACTACATAATAGAGCTCTACTCAGTGTACATATAAACGAATGACGATACTACAAATTCATCACCTACCTCAATTGCATTTCAGTTGACATGGTGCAATAAAGTTTCTCCGTTCCTATTCCTGAAAAACATTTTATGACTCACATACTCAGCATAGAAACAGGAATGGCCAGGTTAGACAGCGTTAACCTTCTCATTACTCCGTTGTGGTTCTCAGTCCTAATCTCATACTAATAGGAAATTAAACAACAACAAAAAGTCATTATTTCATTTAGAAATTATACCAGAATGTACTAAGCCATTATCAGCAACAAACAAACGAAATATGCTTCGTGTGTTTGGAAACACAAGTTTGTGTAAACATAAATAAAAAATTTATGACAAGAGTGACAAAAAAAAAGAGGACATTACTTATGCCTTGAGAGAATGTACCATTTCTTTTGGTTGAGGGTTTTAAACAACACCCAACCAAGACACCATTGCTTCAAGCAAATCATCAGTAACACAAAAACTATCAAACATAATGCCTTTCTTTTGTTAATAGCTCAGGCTATGAAGCGTGACAGAAGTACAAACTGGAATAGGTAAAATATTTCCCCAATAGTAATTTCTCCTTACATTTCCTTATCTTCGCTCCCCAGACTAAGCAAATTACGTGCGGAGTTCCGCAGCCAGGGCAAAATTTTCACGACTCGCGTTTTAATCTGAGCTGAAACTGACAGTTCCTCACATTCCATGCAGCTCACTGAAGACAACATTACCTCCTTAGTGAAATTTGGCCCTGACTGTGCGAAAGGTTGGTGCCGGTAGTGTGTTTTTGAGACACAACACATTTGTAAACATTTGTAAACATTTATGTGACGAAATTAGGAATATGTTAAAAAATAATGTTTT
>VOMN01099270.1:0-16787 GCA_014899125.1 Orchestia grillus
TGTGTGTGTGTGTGTGTGTGTGTGTGTGTGTAGCGAAACTTGGGCACACCGCGTTACTTTGGGTCTGTATGCACTATTCAACTCCATGGCCTTGTTTCACACAGTACTAAAAGAAGACTAAGCTAATACGGGATGATGTAGAACACCCATGTTCATCGAGAGAAGTATACCACAGGTGTTGGCACGGTTTTGTGCCTAGTTAAACCGTCAGTTTTGCTGGAAGAATCGGTTTGGAAAACTTTAACGTCCGCGATAAATGAAATGCATACGAAAAAAATATTGATGCAGGAAATTTATCAGCGTTGCGGTTAATAACACGAGGAAAATAAAGGTTTTACAGTTTGGTTGTAAAGTTTGACTAAAAACAAAACCGCAAACATGATTGATTTCACGTTAAGCACTGATACCGAAATTTTTACGATTAGGAGAGAATCATTTGTTTCAAAGTAAACCTTTTTATTAGTGAGGCGAGAATAAAATCAAAAATACATTCAGCCCCCGAAAAATAATCTGCGTTGAAGGAATCGTATAAATTAGCGTAATTAACTTTGAAAACATGAAAAGGAATTTGGTGTCAGAGAAATGAGCGATCAGTACATACGCATCAATACCTATTTACGTTACAGAATCCTTATCATCCGCCCTTTGAGTTCTATATTTGAGTGTTCATGTAATGGTAAATGCAAGTACATTGCAATACTGTAATGGTAAACATTTTTTTCAAGTACTCTAGTATCCGAAAGAACGTTATTTGAATTGACATACGTTCTAGGATCTACATTTTTACAGCATTTTAAATATTAGTTGAAAAAATGCTTAATTGAACCAAAGAGTTTGGCTGAGCCTGCGTTACACTTTTTAGGCTACGTTATGATCTGGCAATTTAGTTCAAGTGAAAGAATTGCAGATCGATTCTCATGTGCAAGCAAATGTCAATTTTCGAGGCAAGGAAAACTTTTTATTCAAATCATAGAAATTTAATTGAAACTCAAGTGTACTCTCCATGTGAAAAGAAAACTGCGCAAAATTTCAATCACTAACCGACACATTCTAACTTTCAAATCTCATATTTGTATTATAACATCTACATGAATTTCAAGGCAAAAGCCTCGATAAAAAATAACAATTCTGAATAATATCGCAGTGGAAACAGTTTAACAAAATTAAGTTCATAACAATGAAATCCTATTGAAAATCTTACCGACCCAAATACCAAGAAATCTTCCGATGTGAAAAATTCCCTTTGGAATTGTTCGTTGTAAAAATGTCGTTTTTGCGCTCGTGCGTTGCGTGCTAACAAAAAGCCCTCCCGATTTAGGTCCCTCGATCACAGCGGGTGCGTCGAGAGTTGCACCCTTCAGAACTTACGATTATTGTCGGTAAATAATCTCAGTTTGGTGACGGCGAATTTCTAACGCAGCAATTCAATTATTGTCTTCTTCGGGTTCTATGACGAATACAATAAGGTTTAGTGCTTGCTCCCTGCAAATTTCCTCCGTGAGGGATTAGAGAAGAATTTCACTGACAATCCGTGTTTTGAAAAAGAAAAATATCGGATTCATCATTGAAAAGTTGACTTGAGCGCATAAATAGTACTGCCCATGAGCCACAATTAAACGTACATGAACACTCGTCTTGATCAAATTTGTCAAGTTACTTCGCGTAAAGTACGTGTAATTTCAGTCATTGTGTACCACGATTTTATGAAGAATCCCAGGTTCCAGGAGAACAAATTCGAAAATATTTTCAGCTGAGCTGTTGACGCAAGCTTATACACAGAAGGGCTTCGCTTGCAAACTTACAAACACTAGTGAGATTGGTTGCTTTTACCGCGTACGAGTCAGAGTCAACGCACAAGAGTTACGGTGACACACGCGCTGTACGATATTTGCGTGAAAGGTGTTATTTTGGGGACAATACTCGGCTGTATAAGTGCCCCTGCTTCAAGTTTGTGAACTCGCAGCACGCTAAATATAAACGTGTTTATCTCGTGCGCAACAGATCTGAACTCGGAATAAGGGAATTTTAAATGTAATGTGCCTGATGTTTATGTGAAGCTTTGTGCTAGTATTATTTATTTACCTTTATAAATAAGATTTAGTGGATGCTGAATGGGAGTGATATTTACCTGATAAAATATGTTAGCTGTAACTTTCATGTTAAATTGGCCTTCGGTTGAATAAAGTGTTCATAAAAATACAAACAGAGTTGGTGCGGCACAAATCTCCAGCACGTCAGCAAATATATTGTGATAAATTTATTCTTTCATTTTACGAGTTTTTTAACCATACTATCGTGATGAGAGAGATTTCTATTCGATATAAGCTCTTAACTTTTTGATAATCAAAAGTCATAGCCTCGAGCATGAAAATATGGTAAACCTCAGCACTGCTGATACATTTAGATGACTTTGAAATCTTTGAAAATGAATCGTAGAAAAACTAGACTTACTTTCCCAAAACCCCTTAATTTCTGTAATCTCAGTCCAACCCGCGGCTCGTTTCCCACTTTCAGAAAGAAGAGTCATTCGTTGGCAGACTGCTGTCAAAATATCAAGATGCAGGCATCGTCTTCAAAAACTGAAGGCTGCTAAAATTCTTCTCGACGTCTTTTCCTTCCCTGAACTCTTTACGAAGGGCAGGAAGGTCGCAAGCTCTTTTGGGTGCGACGGANCGTCTGACATCTGTCGCTACTTCTTGACTTTTATCTGAGCTTGCGTTAGAGACTAAATGGCTCTTCACACGATCAGTTAATATTTGAAAACAGTGCGGAAGACACCCGTATACGGACATCGAATGGTAACTTTGCTCTCTATTCTGGAGTCAGGTCGGAGTCATGGGACTGTACTTTTTAGCTCAGACTTCACTCCAGCAGAGAGAGCAAAGTTAGCACTCGATGCTCATATTTGTGCGTCTTCCGGCATTGTCTTCAGACATTGACTGATCGTGTGAAGGGCTTTTACTTCATACCTGAAACAATCGTACGAAAATTCAATGCATTTTAGAAATTTTCGCTTGTATTCGGATTCAGAAAACGTCTTGCAGCTCTCAGTAAATGAGGTGGTCTTGCATATTTCATTTAAATCTAGCTCCCGTGCTTCATACTTTTCCCCAGGAAGTTTCTCACAGTATTTCTAAATTGCAAAAACTGTCGCAGCAGCGATGAGTACGGAAGCAGCAGCGGCAAAACACGGGCACACCAAACTTACTGAGGCACAGACCACAAAGTACCGAGATTTCATCATCCGACATCCTCCGAGTCTAGGCCCCGACTTCATCTTTTGTTTTGATGTTGAAGAACAGAGCGAGTCGCTATTTCTTGGTCAAACAACGTACATGCGCTCTAGGATCAAGTAATTTTATACTGTTCTACTATGAGATTTTACTGTATGGCAGTTTGTGTACAATACTTTTAGCAGCATATAAACAGCATGCTTAAATTTCCGTTGAACACAGGCACAAGATGAAGGTGAAGTACAACATCCATCGAGGCGATTCAGTGACAAACTTTTTGATAGCTGATCGAGAGTATTTTCGGTGGTGATCCAAAATACAAAACTTGTTTCCCTGTATAACTAATAGAATTTTACCAAAGCATCTGTAACTATTGAGCGGAGAGTAAGACAGTTGCTATTTGATGAAGATGGCTGCACTTCACCACTCTATCAAACTTGGCAAACTTCCATAAATGGAGCTTATTAACCTGTTAGCGATGACCGGTGGCCGGTGTTGCATTCACACGGTATGTGTAATCGACAGCGACCGTGTGAATGCAACAACCGCGCGGACATCATATGATGTCAAAACTCTTTAACAGTTTAATGCGAGGTCCTTTGATTTATTCATTTCCTGGAATGTCATTAAATTATTGCTATCGATAACGTAGCGGCTTCAATTTTACTGAAAATGAAATCGGAGAGGCCCCAGCGTTCAACATGGAGGGCGTCATTCGTTATTTACTTTCTTAATTGCTCAGCCCTCTCGATTCAGATAAGAAATCACGAGCACCGTTTCAGGATATATCGAATTCTAAAATTTACGAGATTTTGGATCCCACCGGAGTTGGCAACCACGGCACACAGAGTCAGATGTCCGGTCTCTTCACCCGCCGAACTGGAATCCTACTGATCAAGGTGAAATTAACAATATTGGTAATGTTCGTACAATATTAGAACATAATTGTTTGACTAGGCCTAAGAATTGACAAGGAAATTAAACAGTGGAGCGGGGGTACTGGACTGGAAGGGTTGTACGGGTTTGAGTAGGGGGAGGTTCTGATTACGAATAAACTAATGAAATCCTCTTCTTAAAACCTACATATAATAGAAGAGTGAGAATAAATTCAGCATCATATTCATGATCCGTGTATGATGGAGGTAATGTAAATCAATGCAATAAAATTCAAATCTACAGAGACGGTGTTAGCATCACGAATCAATTTTTGATCGTTCCTAAAACGTGGCTCCGTGGAATAACTCTCCCAATAAAATTCCAATGCACAAAGTCCGTTTCCCACATAAACAAGAAACAGAGGTACTGTCGCTGGCTCTGGTCACTTACTGCAGAACTTGAAGCCCCTCTTCTGGTCCACTCTGATAGCAGCCAGCGTTGCCCCGCAGACGCTCAGCAGCAGTAACAGGCGATACATTCTGTAAATCATGAAATTTCTATTAATAGAAATATAAAGAAAATTATCGAATTGGGTGATCGATTATCGATATGTCTGAGTAGTGAAATTTTAAGAATTCTTTATTTGTAAACAATACGAAGCACAAGGATGCTTTATAGAAGCACCATCATCGAAAGCGTATGTCTTGAATTGAATTGTGATGGTTGGGAACAAAACTTAATATGAAACGCACAGAGTTACAATATAGCGTTTTTGAAGCATATATTGCACATACTAAAGCAATTTATAGCACGGTACCGATTACAAAGCCCGGTGGCACCAAGTAATATTCAAAATCGAGGTCGACTTATCAAGAAATCAAGGCCAGGAAATTCACCGGCATTGTCTCGGTGTAATTATTTTCTTATCCGACGGTAAATGGATCCCTAGCGATAGTGGCTGACCGTCAACCTGCAACTTTGTCATTGCAATACTTCATGGAGATAACGTTGAAATCAGTTACAGTGTAAGCCGTAATCATGTTGCGAGCCGTGTACTTTTGACTCGGTCAGATATAACCCATTAGGAATTACTAGCTAAGAACCATTGAAATGCTGTTAAAAATATGACTTCTGCATTACTCGAATGGGACTTCAGCCTCAGCACCCTGAGCTCATTACCGCGCGCTATTGGTCGGGAATTGCGCCACAAACGCACGCGCAGTAAGACGATGTTTGAACATTAACGGTTTAATTTCAAAACGGATTTTCTGTGCTTTCTCTGCAGAAAAGCAATTACATCATTTTGTACAACATTTTGTACATTATTTGTACATCATTCAGCATGTACAACATGCTGAAATCTCGAATTCGTTCGCAAAATTCTTTGGAACTCGGGGAAAATTAGCCAAGAGCAAGGATGAAAATTTCTACAGAGATTTGTTTACCTGAAAACGCTTTCTGCTGTCGCCTTACTACAGAAATAAATAAATAAATTAAATTAGTTATACCGAAAGCAGTCACACACAAAGCGTGAACTACTCAGATTTTCAATGAATAAGACTATAAGCTAAAAAATAAGGCATATCTGGGACCCGGACGGCCGCGGAGTATGGACGTCCCGTTGAGACTGCTATCTTTGCGATTCATAATTCACTGGTCTATCGTTCAGCGTGATGTGATTAGCACTTTTAGCCAAGCATTACCTAAAAATATCGTGTGATTCTTTGTACATACCCGATACAACTATAAAATTACGGTTATAAGATAAGCTACAAAATGAGAAAAAATAGTTGAGCTTCTTAAAAAAGTACAGAATGAAACATTGATATTTCAAATTTGAGTATTGGTACTTTAAAATTTCAGTGGACTTGTCTCCTCTGGTTCTCACAAATCATGTATTTTATAGTGTCATGTGAAGTTCACAAGTGCGCTGAACAAACTTGTACCGTTTGAAAGAGGGAGGAGATTATTTATTTCGATAGAAGCGACACATTTTTTTATGAATCTCATTTTCAATCATTATGAATGCGGGGCTATAATAAAAACGCAAGGCACTTTGATACTGCAGACTTGGATTATTAATATATTGATAGTAGCTGATCGCTCACCTGGTAGTAGCTGTGATGGTAGTAATCAAAAACTTAAATCAACGTATAAACAAATTAAATATTTCGTCATACACGGTAAAACTGAAAGTTACGTAGGAAAGAAAGGGTATAAACCGTGAACATAAAGTTGAACTTATGATTAAGCACCCATGTAGAATGAAACGGTGATGTCTTACAACAAAATCATGGTACGTTCAAACAGCAGTAGTTTAACATCTCTTGATCCTAGCGACATATGATAAAACATTGCTACAGCTTAGTATTGATATTATAACAGAAGATAACTGAAAAGGATGGAAACATTAGTGACTGTGTATGTGAACGTCATACTCGCAGAGCATAGTCTAGATATAGTCGTATGGATTGAATAATGGAGACATGTATTGAAACATGCATCAGATAAAATAATGGATAATTATAAAAAATGCGCAATACGGTAAATGATAACTTGATGCAGTTTCTAACGGATTACTACGCAGTGATAGGCGAGTTAATTCTCACAAATATAAATTTTTAAATATTAGAAAGTATGCATTGATGTTTACGCATATGTTCGTTATTGTTGAGACTCGAAATGACGAGGCATATTTGGCTTTAAATCTTTCAGTGAACGTAATTTTTTTTAAGTGCGAGGGGAGATTATTCCACAGCAAGGCTTCTGAGATTGGCAGTGCTTTTTGCCCCACTTCGGATGAACAATAGCTCACTAATACGTCATTTCTCCAGTTTTACTTTTTGTCTGCTGCGTTGAGTAGGAGAAATTTTACAATATTTGCTCTGCTTTGAGAGAAATATAAAAAGGATAAAGCATGTCGGGCTTTACGAATGAGAAACTAATGCTGTATGGAGGTGCAGCTCAGTTTCTCTATGAGAGGAGTTGCGTGATCAAATTTCTAGACATTAAAACACCTTTACAAACATAAAAGTGTCATTTCGTAATCGAAACCTCGTAACAAATTTGAGAAGTAGTAGTAGTTGAAGTAGTGGGGGTAAAGATAGCAGCATCAGGACCACTATCATCGTCACCAAAGGTAGAAATGGAGGGATAAGACGAGCGATGACTCTAAAGAGGACACAACCACCACGCTAGCGTTGCGCGCAGCTGCGCAAGCGTCGTGACACAGCAGCTCTTGAGTCCCTAAGCGGACATTCGTGCGGTGGAGCAACGCTTCTGTGCCTCATGAAGCAGCCCTCACCGAAAGCAATGAATTGAACTTCAAGCTTCAAGACATGGCGCATATGCGCAAGAGATTCATCAAAGCCACTGAAGTCGAACAACACTTAGTAAAGAACGTGAGGGATTTTGTTGTCCAATATATATTTAGTGAAGAAAATAATAGTTCGGGAAGTTATCAATACGATTGCAAAAATATCAAAGCTCGTTCAAGCGCTGGTTTCTGCAATTTCTGCTCAATGAAAGTCAATGTCTTTTGAAAATAGTTGGATAATGAAATTAGCAAAAAATATTAGCGAGTCTGTAGGCAGAGCTAACTACAGTCGTTGAATATGATTTTAAAGAGATGAAAATGAGAAGATAAATAGAAACGAAATCATTCTTGGAAGTGATCAATTGCGGGGACGCAGTTCTCCAATAGGGAAGCGACCCTAAAAATAACAGAAAGAGACAACGTGAACCGACAACAAACCTTCCAGGGATTCCTACAACAATCGGCAGGAATTGGCCACGAACAGTTAGAAATTCCACTAATCGAGAAATGAAACTTCTCCAAAATACACTGACGAGTACAAACTCTCTGGACACGAGTATACTCCCGAGCTACCTCCAAAAATAGCGAGTTCCCTTCGCTAAATATTTGAGAATATTAAGTTAATGAATCTTTTTACTCAACTTTATTTGGTGACAGACTCGTGCTCCAGTATCCCCACAGGCTGAAAGAAAGCCCCTTCACCTCCTCAGCACACCTCGGTAGATGCATTAGTTATGAGAGTGAGCATTTTGAATCAGAATAGGCAGCCGTTAAATTCTGAAGGTATTTCATCTCATAATAACGAATTATCAATTTGATCAGTGATACTGCTCACGAGTTCACTTACAACTACGAAGGATATTACGTCATAGACAATATAAACAATCCGCTTCACAGCAAGCAAAAATTCACACGCAGTTTCGCGCGTGTTTGAATTCGACTTGGAAGACTTCATTCTTCTACACACCTTCGATTCATTGAATAATAATTTTAGCTGCGTATATGGTCGATGTAGGTGCTAGAGAGTTGCTGAAACACAAATCCGTGAGATGCGTGAATAGTTGGATTCATTTCAATGACGAGATCAAGTTCTAACTTATTCCCTGCTGCTAAACTCTGCAATACGATGAAGTACCCAGAAAAAAATTCTAACGAAGATCACAGAAACAAAATCAAATGTATTCGTCACAGAAGGCTGCCATAACAATGCTAGTAAAATGGCTATTGTGTAATTCTGTAGGTTTCACTGAAACCGATTGACTCGAGATGCTCGTGAGGCGGCGTGCACCAGACGTCTCTTATGTAAGAAGTGATCGCTCTTATGTAAACGTTTACGGAGCGTGTCGACGGCCTTTTAAAGCAGTAATTATTCTTCTTCTTGGAAAAGAGACTCGTGTTGAGCGTGATAACCCCAGGCCTGTCGAGGGCGTCGTGCCAGCTCAGACAATCTACAAACGAGCATTGTTTCTGAGGCTTGATAACAGTTTTATTAGTAGTACGAGTCCCTGTGCTGCTAGGCGTCTTGGGTGCTTGACCCTCTGAATGAAACTTGCTTTTCTTCTTAGTTATATTCAATTGCAGAAAATATATTAATTACAATTATGTAGGTTTAAATATTTGCCCTGACTATTTTACAAGGAAAGTTTACTCAAGGATAAACAGCAAGAATAGCGCAGAAAAGCTGTTACGCGAATTCCTCAATAGCGATCTCTAGATGTGAGTGAAATGAAGAAATTCCGCAAATGCTTTCTACTTATTTAAGGAGTCCCTACGAGTTTCATATTCGTTCCTTTACAACATCAAACTCTTGCGGTCATTTATAATACAGTCGAGAAGAGAGCTAATTATAAAAAAAACAGTCATGATATCCATTAACGAGTTTTACGAAACAACTTTACTTCCATAGTTTTCCATTCAATGAGAATTAATTGAGATCATTTTAAAGTACAGATTGGAAATAAATTGTTCGTTCTTCTCAACGGGGGACAATTTTAGCTTAACTTTAGTTGTGCTCAATTTTGAATGCGAGTATCAATTTTTTGAATTTTCATGTCCTTGAGTATGTTCGGTACTGCCTACTTTATATGTTAAATAAAAACCTTGTGCTAATATTTGTACCTGCACCTGCTAAACTCAGTTTAATGGGTGCAATGGAACTTGTGTGCTACGCAATACTGCCTCAGATTTTGATCAGTGCCGTGATTTATTTAATCGCCAGCGTGAAGTTCTCGAGACGAATGGTTTCTACCGAAATTTTTTGATACGCAAAACAACAGGAATGTAAATTGCTGCGTGTTAGCTCGCGAGTGGTGCCGTGCTAATCTTTTCGGTATAAAAAATACCATAACATACCCAGTAGTAATTATCACAATATAACGCTATTGAATGTATATGTAAAACTGTACCACTGATGAGTCAGAGTTCTGAAGTCGAGAGCTGGAGGAAACGTTAAAGAACCTTGGCGGGGGACGACGAAAGGAAGAAACAGTGACAATCTGTCATTGACCTTCTAATTGTTCTTGAGGGACAGATCACTCCTGAAGACAATCGAACAATCTTGACTGGTGTACTCCACACCATGACTCAAATCTTCATGCGGGTACCGCAACCGAATAATCTTGACTGAGGCATATGCTTGTGTAGTCCACTCCATGATTCAAATCCTCATGCAAGTATCGTAATTCGGAAGACAAATTCGATCGCAAATTAACTTAGGCACGATATACTTCTCGAAAATAAGTCTCAAAGAAAATGTCTAAACATATGCCTCAAAGAAAATGTCTCAAAGCTTTTGCAGTCGCTGGATTTCGGAAATCAGAAACTACTCCACCAAGAAAACTTTGAAATACACGTTCCCCTGAGAGCACTGTTATTTCTCATGCTTCTCTAATACTGTAGAGAGTATTATTCACATCCACAACTCGAAACAAACGCTACGTCTCTATCTATAGAATACTGAAACTTTGGTCATCTTGCTTGCCTGCTCATTACTTTTTTCACAACCGTGCACGCTCTTCAGGTACAACATAGGGCAGAATTTCAAAATTCGTCACTCCGTAATTAAATAGGGGTATTTCCATCGTATCACGGTTACGGTTCATTGGGAAACAAGTAAATTATTTACTTTGGCTTTGGATATATGATAGGAAATGAAGAGGAATCATTAGAGGCTCAAACGGGATTTGGAAATAGTGACCCAACGGGTTACGGGTGGTCCAATGGTTCATAAAACATGGCCATTTGGCCTCAGAAAGATCCGAGCGATCGTTAAGCTTGCGCTCGTTCTGATCGAGAGTAAATAAATGGAGCTTACATTTGAGTAATGTACTGTAAATTAACTTATCATAGTAGTTCTACATATTTTATTACCGACGTACCGTTTTTGCTAACTGAAGCTGCATAGACTTTCTTGTACGTTGTGAAGCATGCTAAACGTTACATTTTTTCATACGAACTCTACAATAGTCACAGTTAAATAACGATTTTTCGTTATTTTTCTCACCTTACCAAACAAAAAAAAATGACAACTGGGCTGTAATAAGCCTATAACCAAAATGAGATCAAGCGTACAATGAAGCATACATCAGTAACATTCATCATGAAACTGTTGAATACCAATAAAGCGAAGGACCCTAACCTTGAAGAGATAGGTGCGGCTGTACGTCTTAATTTGGTACCTTGGGCCGAATTTTCTTTAATTACTTCGTCATTGAACTATTGCTATGAATGCGAGTGTCGCTGATATATACATACAATGGACCGTAAGAAAACGCGCAGTTTGTAGGGTGATCGAAATGACACGATGCAACTTGGCCCCAAACATTTTTTGCACTCAGAACAGGTTATGTCGTCTTGTTGAGAATCACTTCCTCATTGCTCGACAGTCAGCTCGAGCTCTCCCTCGCTGGTGGTAGAGGTGAGGCACTCTACCAACTCCGCTGTAACACCGAATGATTGAGCACAGAAGTAGTCAAATTTCCTCAATTACGCTGCCCCAACAGCTTCTCTTTAGAGTTTTTTTCGGATCAATACGCTAAAAAATAAGTATGTTATTAAAGTTCTCATGATCTTAAATGCTCGAGCATTAAAATTTGAATTTAACGTCCCCAACTGGTACAATAAGATAATTTCCTGTAAAGTAACTTTTCACCGTGAAATTAGTAAATGCTGAGTGAACGGAGAGCGATTATATTTACCATCGCTGTACGTACAGCTGGTTCGTTTCGAAGGTTCCAATGACTGACTCAAAAATAAAAACGAATCCACTTCGCGCGCCAGAACTAATCGGCTACATTAGGTCACTCAAAACATTGAAAAATATATACATGGAATAATAAATGAATACATTCGAATAAAGCATTATGAATAGGAATAACTACAATGCTAACAGTTACTCGAAATGACACCATAAAAATACATCGAAAAATCCCCTCACTAAACTATTATTTCCCGAGAAGATGGATCATGAAATCCTCTTCATTAGAACAATTTTTGGACTTGAATACATTCTTAGCAATAAATGTGTTTGACACATCATGACAAGCTATATACCGGACGAATACAAGCGCATCCTCTCAGAATTGCTTCACTCACGGCTAGTACACTTAAGCAATTTCTAGTCAGCTATGGCGCATAAAACTTAGGCTTAGTTGACCTCCTTTCGCAAGTGGAGGAGTTCTCACTTTTACTGACTCGCGACATTCTGGGCCACGCGAGCGGCTGCCACGCGCCATCGACCCAGGGCGAGCAGAAAGGTCTTCGTTTTGAAGGCATTTTAGGTTTTGTTAGAGGCCAACCTGACATGAACCTGACTCATTCCGTTCTGACCCATGAACCTACCAAGCGAGTTCTCTTTTGTCTCCTTCTGCTTGAAACATAGTCGATCTTAAAGCCCAATGACGAAGACCTGGGCTGAGTTGAATGTTAAACAGTTGTAACTCTTTAAACAAGTTCTCAGGTTTGAAGATTCGAGCTGAAGGCAGCGATGAATTTTGCGATCAGAAATCTCACACAGCCTCGTTCTCTGGAGTACGAGTGAGCAAAAATCACACGGCGAGCTCATTGCCCAAGCGGCCGGTGAGAGATCATAACCATTCAATTCACTCTTGAGTCTCGTCAGCACCGGCAGCTTTCTAGCCTCTCTAACATCCAGAGGACGAGTTCGCTCGTCTTGTGGTCACCGCTGGGAAAGCTCAGTCGATTTCCACTACGCGGATTTTTGGTCAGATATTCATGAGCGACGTTGGACTGCGACAGAAAATATTCGTAAAGCAAGGGTGGAGGAATTACTCCCACTGTCACTTTCTACGAGGCTTTTAGAAGGTGATGCGCAACGACCAAAACTAGTGGTGCAGTTCCTGGTGAAGTCGTGCGTCAAGTGCATTTATTAAAGCAAACGAAGCGTAAGTTTTAAATCTTGGTATTTAGAAATCTGTAGAGAACGTACGTGTATCAATTCTATGCCTTCGATACAAAAACTGGAGTACTGTAGTCGGGCTGAAAAACGTCGCAGTTAATCATTTACTATCATAAAATTCCGCGAGCAACTCACCCTTGAAATGAGGCGAGAAAAATAATGGCGCAGTTTATCTCTGACCGCCGCCTGACAGTTCTTCGAAATGCTCGTTACTAGCGCCATTTCATAGCCCAGTTGTTTGACCGAGTGAACGGTTTTAATAGAACTAAGTAAACGGTAAGATCATGAGCATTTGATGTGCGCTTTGTGAAGCCTTTTTTTACTGGATTCTCCTGAACACCGTGACCACCATGAACACCATGAGATCCCTTAACCACCGTCTACAAAATGTTATACGTGAGTGCAAGAATGTAAGCAGGACTAAAACTACCTCATTTCAATATGGAAGTACAAAACAAATCACAAAATCAACAAGAAACTTTTTAATGTGAGTTGAATGATGATGTGACAATTATTGTGCTGCACTTCCTTGAATTACCGTTCGAGATCATGCGAGGAGCCTGTAAAATGCAAGTTATGTTCACTGAAGGCTGGCAAAAAAGAAAAATTCTGGACAGAATATGAAGGCTCAGAACAAACGAGAACCTTTATCCAATATCGGGTAAATAATGACAAACAGCATCGAGGAAGGAATGGTTTTTGTCAAACTGATCGTATTTTTTTTAATTTTACCCGAGAGTGAAATTGATCAAATTTTGTACAACGTTACTCTAAAAGCCCAAGAGAATTATAAAAAATTATACATAAAATTCGCCTAAAGAAATGGTGAAGTTATTAATTTTATTTCCTATACGTCCAAAAGGGAAAAAGCAGAATTTTTTCGAGTTTTTCCATAGTTTGTCAAGTTTTCGGATCAATATTCAGTATTGTTTACTAAACAAAAGCTACTTCATTATGCAATAAGCGTCAGAAGATCACAACAAAATTACTTGAACATGAAAACACAAGTTAGAATCCGGACGCCAAGTTCAGCTCAGTATGTTCAAGTTCAACATGATCGAGTTCAACTTGCGATGAACAAGTTTAAATCTCGTTGCAAAGGTTTGAACTTACTCACGGAAGATCTCGTATGCATATGCTAGTTTGCGTCTGCACATGAAATTATAATTATTATTAGTATCATTAAATAATTAATTACCGTAATACTCCCTAGCCACATCAAAGGTAATCTCAAGAAGGGACCATTTAGCATGGACTGAAGGGAAATTGGAATCTATGCACAGGTATGTTCCTACGTAGGATTCCCTTCTCATAGAAACATCAAATTGAGAAAGAAGAGAAAAATGATGAAAAAAAATCAGCAAAGAACGCATTAAATAGGACAGAAGGCAGTGGGACGCGAAGGATAGAAGTCCCGAATGCCTAGCTAGAGTTGAGGTACTTTATTAACCGTGTCTCTCTATGTCAGTCCCTATACCGTGAGATAGATAAAATGAACTAACCTCACTATATTGTCTATGGTCCTCGAGGAGTTGCTAGCAGAACCTCAAGTTTCTATGGTAATTATATAACTGGGCCCAACGTTAGAACATTTGCTAGCGTGTACCTTACGGACGCGATGATCAAGGCAAGCCGCATCAGTATTAGCGACAAGCAAGTTCCGCTGCGATTTCTGCGTGTAAAAGATTTTTGCCTATAACTATGATTGGAAGAAAACTTCAGGCTTTTTCTCTTAATGTTAGACACGATTTTCATTATTTGATTTCGGATGGGATACATTTGTTGAAGGGATGAATCGTTTAAGGCGGAAGTTCCATTCGATAATCACAATACTATTTAACGTAGAAGAAAGTGTTTGGCAATCCATCAGGTGCGATATAATTCTCCAAAACAAACTATGGCAACGAATAAACGTACAAATGATAAATTATCAGTAAGCAGAAAATCAAAAAATCCTTCATCAGCAAAAGAAGATATTGAGGTGAGGTAAAACGCAGGAACCAGGCGCATCGCAGACAATTTTGGTTCTTCATTTAGTGTTATCGAATCAAGAAAAAAAATTCACCATTTACCAGAGAGATTTTGCCAACACATCATTAAAGATGGCAATGGTTAAATTCGAGTCGAGAGGCTGCAATAAGTCTGTGGAACGGGAAATAAATAAGAGTCGAAGTGCCCTGAACAAAATCTTCAGGAGTCGTATGAGTGATGAACACAGGAAGTGGAAATTCAGGTATTAACCAATCGGGGAGTCAGAAGAGAGTATTTATATTAGGTTTCGCTAGTTAAGTTGAAGACTACCGAGCAAAAGCAAGCAAACTCGTACAGATAGTCGCAAGCAGGAGCAACGAGTTTGGGGAGCAGGAAGCAAAAGAAAGGCAAGCCGATCTGTGCCGCAACTTCTCCAGCGCAATAAACGCTCAAGTCCTTTCACTTTCCTCGGAAGTATCTGCTGCCTTTCGCTCTATCTCCGCCTCATGAACCTCTCTCACTCATTGATTTTTTATTAAAATATGGGATTAGAATAACCTAAATTGGTCAAGACGTCAGTAACACGCGCGGTGAAAATACGATTACCATTAACAGGAACAAAATGGGTGTCCAATGTTCATGCCCAGGAGCCACGAAACTGCCAGTGTGTGTTCCAAATTATGAATATAACCTGTAAATGTACTTACGTTGACCTTAATTCCACGAGGCTAATGCAAAAGAAGAGTAAATTCAAGAGCTGTGGAGAGCGGAACACTGGTGCTGCTCTTCTCGTCCGTTCACTGGAGTGACGAAGACTAACTGAGCTGATGCGGTTCCTCACTATATATGCGATCCGCCTCTGTCTCCTGGCCATTGACAGGCCCTCTCGAAAGGCAGTTTTGTATCCTCTCGCATTGATTCCGTCCGTGGGTGCTGCTTTATTGCTGTAATTATGTGGATCAGACAGCGGTCGTCCTCGGGTCGAAAGAAGCTTTCCATGGTAGCTCACGTGTAAAATCGAGGCTTCTCGTATACATCTCTGGGAAAAAAATTCAAGACGGAGCTTAATAGAGTAACTTTGTTAACTGCCCCACCTACTGAGGTCAAGTGGGTAGAATGCGGAATGGCCCGTGAGGAGTCACTCTCATTGCATGGGCACTCGACTGTATAATTCCTGCAGACTGTTCTTCGTCGCCTTATTATCTATTAGACACAGACTTAGAGGCAATATACTCGGTATTTTTATTAGTTTCATGAAATTTTTAATAGGGAACCCCAGTAAAATTGCATAACATGCCACCGTCTCAAACGACGCTTAAGAAATACATATAGTAGATATTACAATCGAGTCTCTGCAGTAGCTGTAGCAAATTTATGTCACTCATTCTGATCGTCTTCAAAGTCTTCCAATTTATTTTCTTGAAGGCACACTGATTGCAGCGCACAACCTGTAAACTAGCGAGTACAAGGGTCGAGTAACATTAGTTTCTTGCGTCAGCGAGAACCATAAAGGAAGGACACGAAGGACGCCGGCACGCGTTCTCTCGCCAGAGGATATCGCTTCATCAAACAGTCATTGTTTTGTCTCGGCCGAGCGTGGCCTTGTTTTAGGCAAGGGGCTAAAATGACTCATAGTACCCCATTGAATCGGATGATACTCGTACTAAACCTTACTATTAGAGACTCTCCCTTCCCCAATGACGCGACCGCTGCGATGCGAGACTTTACAGCTTCTTCTCTGAGTGACGCAGGTTCGAACGTCAGCAGCTTCCTTTAAAAATGGACGAAGAGAGCGAAGCTGCTCGAAAATTAAACAGTAACGGAAAATAATTAAACTTTTGCTTGATAACATCCACCAGCAGTTTCCCTACACTATAACCCCCTCCCACTACTTTATTCTACCGCCCCGCCCGCTCTATAGCCCTTTGAATCGAACCCCTCTAAAGCCACCTCCACCCACCTATTCTATAGCCCC